>JAXQQM020069155.1:0-75012 GCA_034641835.2 Pinus albicaulis | reverse complement strand
CATCATTTTCAGCTAGAATGCTGTCAGTTAAGCATCTTTTTAGCATATTGTTGTCCTTTTTCGTTTTGCATAAACTATCATCAATCCAAAGCGTCCTATCTCTTATTCATAACTATCTTTACACACTCTGCTCTCATTATAATCATAACTCTCGTTGTCTTATCATTGATATGTGTACTCTGTTTCATTCACTACTATATTGTTCATTCCCTTGCCTTGCCATCAGCACAACACCTCTCATATGCTTTATGGTCATGGAATTCCTTTTCCAATTGGAGGGGGGAATGTATGCATTAGGGGATTGCATGCGATATGATTACTGCACTCTGCCATCACTTGTTGATTTGCCAAAATATTAGTATTGCATGTATACATAAGTTTTTATGATTGAAATTTTTGCATGCATCTTATCTATTGCTTACACTATGGATTCAAGAACATTGTATGCAAAATAGTGCTTTGTTTGCAGGAAAACAACAAGTATGGGCAGAATTCTATTCATAGCATGACCACACTATTGCACTTAACAGAAGAGGCTCGCGTACGTGAACAATTCTTCAGACATGATGTGCTTACCTGGATTCCACCTTTTGCATCACTTTCAGCACCAACTCTGCCTACATCAGCTTCAACAACTGCCAGTCCATATATGTCATTCCACATTTTTTGGAGGTAAAACTTGAGGTAAAATAGCATAATTTTCTGATTTATTACGAATTTAGGAGAATTTCATGAAAATCCATTTTGAGCATTATTTATCATCCTTCATTCCACATCTTTACCACTTTCCCTTTTTCAGCAGCATATCATTTTCGAGTATGGGGGAGTGTTCCTTTCATTCATTTCTTTCTTATGACCATGTTATTCATCTTCTTTATCATCCATTGCTATTCTTATTTACTCTCACCACCTCCATTATTCCATGTTGTTTTACACCAAGCATAGAATTCAACAGATGGTAGCAACCACCTCTATTTGTTTTCTAGCATTGCATGCCTTGCCGTCAGCATAACCCCTCTCATACGCTTTATGGTCATGGCATTCCTTTTCCAATTGGAGGGGGGAATGTATGCATTATGGGATTGCATGCGATATGATTACTGCACTCTGCCATCACTTATTGATTTGCCAAAATATTAGTATTGCATGTATACATAAGTTTTTCTGATTGAAATTTTTGCATGCATCTTATCTATTGCTTACACTATGGATTCAAGAACATTGTATGCCAAATAGTGCTTTGTTTGTAGGAAAACAACAAGTATGGGCAGAATTCTATTCACAGCATGACTACAGTATTGCAACTAACAGAAGAGGCTCGAGCAACTCGCGAACGTGAACAATTCTTCAGACATGATGTGCTTACCTGGATTCCACCTTTTGCATCACTTTCAACACCAACTCTGCCTACATCAGCTTCAACAACTGCCAGTCCATATATGTCATTCCACATTTTTGAAGGTAAAACTTGAGGTAAAATAGCATAATTTTCTGATTTATTACGAATTTAGGAGAATTTCATGAAAATCCATTTTGAGCATTATTTATCATCCTTCATTCCACATCTTTACCACTTTCCCTTTTTCAGCAGCATATCATTTTCGAGTATGGGGGAGTGTTTCATTCATTTCTTTCTTATGACCATGTCATCCATATTCTTTATCATCCATTATTATTCTTATTCATTCTCAACACCTCCATTATTCCATGTTGTTTTACACCAAGCATAGAATTCAATAGATGGTAGCAACCACCTCTATTTGTTTTCTAGCATTGCATGAGGGCATGCTAATTCTTCAGAGAGGGGGAGGAATTGCTACGCATGATGGATGTTTTCAATTTTCTTTCTCATTTAAGGCATACAATTTCAGTGCAGAAATTGATTTCCATAATATTTTTAAAAACTATGAACTCAATTCTTGTGATTTTTGGAAAATGCAGACGTATCATTAATACAAACCCAGACAATTTCAAGAAATATTGGTTCATAAAATTTCGAAAATCATGCACTCTCAGCTACAGTCATTTTGTTTATATCTCATGATCCATGCATCAAAACGATCTGATTTTTGGATCATAAAGGCATTCATATATTATAAATTTACTTGCCAAATTTCAACAAAAGCTGGTTTGTAGTTTTTGAGAAAATGGTTAATGAAGTTTGCTGTTACTTATATCATATTTTGTTGCAAATTCATATATACATATAGTTGAATGTCAATATAAAAATTGTTATGCCTTCATCAAGATTACTAAAAGTGAATATTCATTAATTAAGGAAGAATTCATTTGTTCTATCTATTTCATGAGCTAAGATGAACATATTTTTTATTGCTTGGTTAACACATGGGTTTTTGTCTTTGGGTTGCATGAGGACATGCAATATATCCAGGTTTTCGTTGCATGAGGACATGCAACATATTGAGTGTGGGGGTATGTTGGGCCGTTAATATGCCATTATTATTATCACTTGTGAACGCTTATTCCACCCATTTCTACCATTTTTCATCACGTCATTTATTATAATTTATTATTTAAATCCATTTTATAAATGATTTATGCTCTTATGGATGAATATTATTTATCTTCCTTTATTTCTAATAAATTGAGGATTATGAATTATTTTATCAATGATGGTTTTAATAAGTTGGTTATAACATTATTCACCATTTTTAGCCTCCAAGATAATTTCCAGATTGAAGATTTGATCATTAAAAGTGCCAACTCAGAAATGCGCTGGAATAAGGAGTGAAAGTTTTGCGGCTGAGATTTTGAGCAAATGAAGATGAATCTGGAAAATCCGAAACATGGGTTTTGTTCAGAACGGACCCAATTAACTTTAAGAAAGAACGGTTTGCCCAAATTCGGCTTGTACTGAGAGAAACGCAGGGTTCTTTGAGCACGATTTTCTCAGATCTGTGGTTGCGGCCGTCCTCCAAATCTCAGCTACAAAGCCAAATTCGACTTGCTGTTGTTGAAAGATGGATGTAAATCTATTTTCTTGTTGATCAATTGGTTTGAAGAAATCCAATATTGTTATGGGAGATTGTATTTACTATTCAATTTCTCCTCCTTCTGATTATAAAAGGAGAAGCATGTATTGTGTATGAGGGGATGGAGAGACTTTTCTTATTTTAATTTGCAGAATTGTGCATCGGCTCTTGTTAAGAGAGTGTGAGCTGTTTGTAAACATTATTAATGCCTGATTAATAAAAGAGTTCACTGTTGTTCCATTTCTCAAGCGCTGGAGTAAAGCACAGCAACGCTTCACCGGTGGTTGAGGGCCCGGCCCTGGTGGAGCGATCTGCTATTTGTATTTCTATTAGTTTATTTCTGTGGTGTGAAGTTCGTTTATTACAATTAAAGAATTGAGTTATTGCTAATTGGATCAAATACAGAGTCATTGTTATTCCATTCTTTACAAGAAGCATGATTCATGATTCAATTGTTATAAAATGTTGTTTTTCTGTATCTAATTCCAGTTGTTATTCCTTTTGTTTATGAATTACGATAGTTGATTGTTGCGTGGCTGTCGACAGGATTAAAGAGTAGAAATCTAGTTTGCTTGGTTATGAATTGAATTCACTGTTTATTTTACGCTGCTATTCAATTCCTGTTCATTGCTTTTAGATTGATGTTCCTTTCCAGTTTGCGTTTTAGATTTCATTTCCTTTGAGTTGTTTTCACTTGCTTTGAGATATCTAAACTGCAGAGGGCAGAGCTAATCATTCCAGGTCCACAGATTTGGTCATCTCACATCGATTTCTAGGGGAAAGAGTTATTACTACTGCATCCCTAATCGATGTCTAGCAAGGTTGCTGTAGTGTAGTCTTTACATTTCTGTCATTTGTAATTAGATTTCTTTTCAAGCAGATTTCTTTTCAAGCATTTATTATTTCTGTATTTGTATTTCTATACTACATCTTCACAAACATTACTCTTGAGTAAATAGCCGCCTCAGACTGAGTACACTCTTGAAACAAAAATTCGTCCCTGGGTTGATAATTAATGTGAAGGTAATTAGGAGTTAAAAAGACACATTTTTATCGCTCCACACTCCCCATCTCTCTCTTTTTCCCTCTCTTCACCTTCCATCTATATGTATATCTTCCCCTTCTCTCCCTCTCCCTCGCTAATATATCTCTTTTTCCCCCTTTTGTCCTCTCTCCCTCTCTCTCTCCATCTTCCTTATCACTCACTTTCTCTCTCTCTCTCAACCTTTCTCTCTCTATGTCTTTCTTCTTATCTCCCTCTCCCTCCCCCTACAAGTCCATCTCTCTTTCCCTCCCTCTCTCCACTCTCTCACATCCTCTCTCTTACTTCCTCTCTTTCCCTTCCTCTCCCATATCTCTCTCCCTCTCTCTCTCTCTTACCCACCAAATATGTTACTATATCCCTCCCTCTCTCCTTATATCTCCTTCCCTTCCCCCCCCCTCTTATCTCCATTTCTCCTTATTTGTCTCTTTATATTAGCCCCAAACATACATGCTCTCTCTTTGTCTCTCCCTTGTCACTCCTTGTCTCTCTCCACTTCTCACTATCTATATTTCTTTTTTCCTACATCTCTCTTGCTCCAACTCCATCTCTCTATCGATTCCTCTCTCCTCCCCTCTCTCAATTCCTCTCTCAATTCCTTCGTCTCTCTCCCTCTCTCTCTCTAATCATCTCTCTTCCCCCATATCCCTTTCTTTCTCTCTCTCTTTCCGCCCCTCTTTCTCTCCAACTACATTACTATATCCCTCCCTCTCTCCTTCTCTCTTATTCTCTCCCCCCTTATTTCCATACATCTTACTTTGTCTCTTTATCTCACCCCTAAATAGACACACTCTCTCTCCATATCTCCCTTATCACACACACACACACACTCTCTCTCTCTCTCTCTCTCTCTCTATTTCTTCTTAGTTATGTAAACTAATGAACATAAATATTAGTAAATATAAAGCAGTGTTGGGAAAAATACTGAGAGGGGAGGGGGGGGGTGAATCAGTATTTAGGGCATACTCAATTCTTTTGCTTTTTCTTACTTCAAAACCCATACGCTACTTTGCTGAAGCCAACTAGCGTATACACAGAGATCTTATTATGAAATTAAATCTTTACTTAGATCTATGAAACATTCATTCTTCTGATGTTTAGTTAACAGTAAGCATGTGCAGTAATAACAAGATATACCATCACACATAAGCATCACATATGAACACCAGGATTTTAGGTGGAAACCCAAGTCGAGAGAAAACCACCGCTGCCATTGCTCAGGCTTCAATATTTTATTATAGAGAAAACATCTTACAACATATGTGCTGGCGCAGCCTCCTACCAGCACGCAGGCACCCACCTGCTCTCGTTTACCAGCCTCTCCTGGAAGGGAGCTATGTCCCCCTGATCTCGTTACCAGCCTCACCTGGAAGGGAGCTACAACCCCCTGACTGAAGGCTACAACCCTCAACACCTCTATGGACCACGTTTCATCAATTTTCACACTGAATCCAACCCACACAATTAAGCTCAAGGAACATTCATCAAACCAACCACTTTCTCTATAGCAGCATAATCAATCTTTGAAAAACCCAGATCATCATAGACAGATAGCAGTAACACATCAGAAAAACATATCAGCAAGACAGAAGAACAAATCAGACATCTCACAACTTCAGCAAACCCTAGTTTATCATACGCTCTTTTCTTTTACTGATCCCGCGTATATACGTGCCATCTACCATACAAACCTGCGTATACTTCTGTACATATTATAGAGCTAATTTCACTGCCCATACGCGCTTTCTCTTCAACGAAGCCGCGTATATACGCACTTCCTCTGCGGCGAACTAGCGTATGGTTCTTCATACATTTAGGTCTTTGCAATTCTTCAGAACATATAAATCACATAGATTTTACCCTTTACGTCAGACAGATGTTCGCCTCATCTCCAATATAATAATTCCATAAAAAGATCTAGCAAATACAAATACATTTCAGATCTAGATTCCCTTCTTCATCATTTTCTTCATAGGTGCTTCATGCATTCAGATCTATCATTCAACTGTAACCCTTTCCATTCAGATATACTTCAGAGAGAAACATTCATTCAAGCTCAGACATCTTGCACCCACACACATGATTTGCACAATGAATTTCTTCTCCTTATATAGGTTTACCCTTTTTCAATACCATGAGCCAAAACCACATTACTTCCGATGGTATTTCTAGACGGGGTCACATAGACGAATCATTACTCAATACAATGGGTCAATACCATGGTGGTTACCCCTGGTTTTGTACTTTATGAGCGCTTTTTCCCATACGCGACTTGGCACGTTATTTCCCGCGTGCATACACGACTTCTTTCAGACAAAACCGCGTATGCCTTGAGACATACTCTTTTCATCATGTTCTAGCACATACTGAAATCCTTTCTTCATTACCTTCTGTACTCACTGTAGATACATCAGATTTAGATCTTTAGCACATAGGTTGCTTATCATAGGCAACTCATCAAGTAGATTTCCATCAAGGACAACTTCATCAAGTAGGTTGCCATCATCTTCATCAAGTGGGTTTCCATCAAGGACAACACTTCTGCATCATATTGCCAACAATCTCCCCCTTTGGACTTGATGGAAACCATGATGGTGTTTGATCACCACAACAGATGTATAAATTAAGCATAATTATATTCTCCCCTTATTCAAACACCATGTCACTCTCCCCCTTTGACATCAAGGGCAAAGGGCGGACCAAAACCAACACAAGGTTTTTCTCTTCATGTAGAAAGAAGAGCGCTGTAGATCTGATGTACACTGAAGTGACCATGCTCCCCCTGAGTTCATGCTGAATATTCAAACATATTTTACAATGAAGTACATGACTCTATGACCTTCCTATCACCAAGGACTCATACTTAAATCAAAGATCCAACCAAGTGGATTTACATATGAGACTCAAGTACCCAACCAAGAGGGTTACACATTTTGAATCAATTACCCAACCAAGTGGGTTTACAAATTGAACAAGTCCTTACATGACTGAATATTACAATTTACATCATAGGTCTCAACATGACCTTTTCATCAAATTACAAATATCAAAAAGACCTCAAGAAAGAGATCATATTTCAGAACCATCATAATGCCAACAATGCATTATACTCAACAAGACTAATGCTCCCCCTGAAAATTTGCATCCAAACATCCTTTTCATATGACCAAGGCTCCTCCTTAGCTTGTGCAACCTGAACACCTTCAACAACAAGCCATCAGCAACAATCCCTGCATGATCTGTCTGTATCTCTGAATCATAAGACTTCCATCTCATCCATGTGTGAAAGCAAAGAATACTCTTCAGCAAATATGCAATCCGGGCTCATCCATAATCTCATCATAAGAAACCATGTATCATGTCATCATCATTTAGAACTGAGAAATAGCCAAATACAGTGTCAATAATACAATCATTAACAGTCAGACTGATGCTTCCCCTGAACCTCTGCTCCTGATCTTCAGCTGTCATATCAATTCTCTTATCATCAATGCATACGCGACTGTGTCTGCTGGAACTCGCGTGTATACGCGACTTTGTTTCATCGAACCCGCGTATGGAAAGTGAAATATAGAAAATTTCACCCCTTCATCTCCCCCTGAATTTGAACCTTCTGTTCCTGTCTTTTCTTCACACCAGATGCACTGTCAGAAATAAATATAGCCAGAATAACAAAAACAACCATGAGAATCATCATACATTGCTCCCCCTGTGACGATAAATTACTAATCCTTATAATGTATCTCACATCACTTCTTGCAGTCATTCAGAGAAGTAAGCTTTAGAAGCGGATGACTGCTGTAGGGTCAGTATTCCCTACGTTTCTGACCGGTCCTCCTTCTTTCTCCAGCTTTGCTTGAAACTTCTTATTGTGGACTGGAAATTGTCCAATTTCTCAGATCTATTCATCCTGCATTCTTTTTCCACATGTCCATATTTGTTACAGGCATAACATCTTGCATGACCAGAAAAGTAAGCATAAGAATCATACTGTGTTCTTCTATTCTTTCCTCTATTGCAATCAGCTGCTTTATGACCAAACCTGCTGCATGAAAAACAATATCCCTTAAAGAAACCAGAGTACCTATCTATGTAGAATCTGCTTGTTTGTGACTGAAACAATCTTCTTCTGCAATTTGCTTCAACATGCCCATAATTATGACAATTAAAGCATTCAACATTATTGATGCTTCTATAGTTAGGAGGGAATGGTTTCTTTTGAGAGTTCATGATTGTCGGTTGACCCTTTGCTTCTTTCAACACTTCAGATTTTGTATTGACATCCTTTGAATCTTTAGCACTTCCTTGTGAACTAGATTCTCCTTTAACAGTTTCATGAAAACCAAGACCAAGTTTAATAGCAGGAGATATTTGATTACTAAGAATATTGTCCAGAATCTTAGTACTATCTTGAAATCTCAAGAGTTTATCCTTTTCTTCTAATTTACCTGTGAGAATGTTTACCTCAACTTCCAATTTTTGGCATTGCTTCTTCATACTTTCTTCAACCCTTTTTCCTTCTTCAATTTGATAATTCAAATTTGAAATTTCTTCTTTCAAGCCATTCTCTTGTTCTTCAAATGTTTGTAGTAGCTCTTCATTCTTCTTATTTGACTTTTCCAGATCTGCTTTCAGAGAGATGATTTCTGCTTCAAGACCTTCCTTTTCAAATGATAGTAGAGGATCCTCATTCTTCTTGTTTGATGCTTCGAAATATGCTTTCAGAGAGATGATTTCTGCTTCACGTTTTTCACCTTGATTGGTTGCAAGAGCATACAGCCCTTGATACTTTTCTATCTGTCCCTTCATTGTTTCTATCTGTTCATTCAATCTAGAGATCACATCCTTGAGGATAGATTCCCTCCTTTTAAATTTATCCCAAAAATTACTTTCATCATTGATCTTGAGATTTGCTTCTAGACTTATACTGTTACTTTCACTATCTTCATCATTGCATGCACAAGAGAGTGGATTACAAGAACAACAATCAATACCTGTTTCCTCTTCTTCATTTTCTACTGCACATGTTTTCTGAGATATCTCCTTTCTTTGAGTAGCCTTCTTCTTTTGCTTCTTTGCCATGAGCACTTTCAGATCTTGGTCAGAATCTTCTTCATCTTCACTTGACGTATCATATTCATTTGCATAATAGCTCCTTCCCTTTGTAAATTGTTTCTCTTTATCACGATTTTCTCTATAAGGACATTTAGCAGCATAATGACCAACTCTTCCACAACCAAAACATTTGAAGGGGAGATTACCTTTGAATCTTCCAGTTCCGAGTTGGAGTTTTCTCACAAAATTTGCTTCTTCTTCTTCTGATATATAATTTGATTCCTTGACATCTTTCTTTTCTTTTCCTTTTGCACATGCCTTAAAAGCATCTTCTTTGATTTGAGAGGGACCTCCTTGTCTCATTTCATAAGCAGTCAGGATACCATGTAGTTGAACAATAGTAAGAGTTTGCAGATCTTGCCTTTCTTTAATAGCTGCTACTTTTGACTCAAATTTTGAAGTCAAAGATCTTAAGACTTTTTCCACCAGAGTAGTATCAGTTATAGTTTCACCCAAACTTCTCATACGATTCACAATATCATCCAGATGTAAAAAGAAACTGGCAATACTCTCATCACTATGCATCTTCAAATTTTCATATTCAATTCTGAGGGTTTGGAGTTTTGCACTTTTTACCTTTGTATCTCCTTCATAGCTCAGAATGATTTTGTCCCATATTTCTTTTGCTGAATTTAGCTGCATCACTTTAGCAAATTTTGGTTCAGACATGCTTCCTAACAATACATTGACTTCTTTGGCATTGATTTCATACTTCTTCCTTTCTGCTGCATCAGTAGGAATACTTGCTGGATATTGATATCCTTCTTCCACGATTGCCCATACTTCTGCACCAAGACTCTGCAGATATGCTTTTGTTCGTATCTTCCAGAATAACAGATTATCTCCATTGAATAGAGGTGGCCTTATAGACATTACTCCTTCATGACTTCCCATTGCGACGGATCTCCTTCAAGCGATCAAGCTTCTGCAGAAGGACCTGCTCCGATACCAATTGTTGGGAAAAATACTGAGAGGGGGGGGGGAAGGGGGGTGAATCAGTATTTAGGGCATACTCAATTATTTTGCTTTTTCTTACTTCAAAACCTATACGCTACTTTGCTAAAGACAACTAGCGTATACACGCGGATATCCTTCATTAAACTCGCGTATACACAGAGATTTTATTATGCAATTAAATCTTTACTTAGATCTATGAAACATTCATTCTTCTGATGTTTAGTTAACAATAAGCATGTGCAATAATAACAGAATAAACCATCACACAAAAGCATCACATATGAACACCAAGATTTTAGGTGGAAACCCAAGTCGGAAGAAAACCACCGCTGCCGTTGCTCAGCCTTCAATATTTTATTATAGAGAAAACATCTTACAACATATGTGCTGGCACAGCCTCCTACCAGCACGCAGGCACCCACCTACTCTCATTTACCAGCCTCTCCAAGAATGGAGCTACGACCCCCTGATCTCGTTTACCAGCCTCACTTGGAAGGGAGCTACAACCCTCTGACTGAAGGCTACAACCCTCAGCACCTCTATGGACCACGTTTCATCAATTTTCACACTGGATCCAACCCACACAATTAAGCTCAAGGAACATTCATCAAACCAACCACTTGCTCTATAGCAGCATAATCAATCTTTGAAAAACCCAGATCATCATAGACAGATAGCAGTAACACATCAGAAACAGATATCAGCAAGACAGCAGAACAGATCAGACATCTCACAACTTCAGCAAACCCTAGTTTATCATACGCTCTTTTCTTTTACTGATCCCGCGTATATACGCGCCTTCTACCATACAAACCCGCATATACTTCTGTACATATTATAGAGCTAATTTCACTGCCCATACGCGCTTTCTCTTCAGCGAAGCCGCGTATATACACGCTTCCTCTGCGGCGAACTAGCGTATGGTTCTTCAGACATTTAGGTCTTTGCAATTCTTCAGAACAGATACATCACACAGATTTTACCCTTTACGTCAGACAGATGTTCGCCTCATCTCCGATATAATCATTCCATAAAAAGATCTAGCAAATACAAATACATTTCAGATCTAGATTCCCTTCTTCATAATTTTCTTCATAGGTGCTTCATGCATTCAGATCTATCATTCAAATGTAACCCTTTCCATTCAAATATACTTCAAAGAGAAGCATTCATTCAAGCTCAGACATCTTGCACCCACACACATGATTTGCACAATGAATTTCTTCTCCTTATATAGGTTTACCCTTTTTCAATACCATGAGCCAAAACCACATTACTTCCGATGGTATTTCTAGATGGGGTCACATAGACGAATCATTACTCAATACAATGGGTCAATACCATGGTGGTTACCCCTGGTTTTGTACTTTATGAGTGCTTTTTCCCATACGCGACTTGGCACGTTATTTCCCGCGTGCATACGCGACTTCTTCCAGAAAAAACCACGTATGCCTTGAGACATACTCTTTTCATCATGTTCTAGCACATACTGAAATCCTTTCTTCATTACCTTCTGTACTCACTGTAGATACATCAGATTTACATCTTTAGCACATAGGTTGCTTATCATAGGCAACTCATCGAGTAGATTTCCATCAAGGACAACTTCATCAAGTAGGTTGCCATCATCTTCATCAAGTGGGTTGCCATCAAGGACAACACTTCTGCATCATATTGCCAACAAGCTGATTATGGAGTAAATATGAAAAGAGGTTTATTTAAAAGGTTTATTTACTTACCATACCTCGGGTTTATTTATATTTTTATTTATTTACCATACCTCTTTTATTTACTATGGTATTTGGCCCATAGGCTTGTTATATAATTAGATTTTTATTTATAATCATATTTGATATATTGTTATTTATTTACCTTACCTCTTTATACCTCTTTTATATTTATTTATTTACCATACTTATTTTATAAATATGGTATTTGGCCCATGGTATCAATATTAATTTGTCCCATGGCATTCGTCCCATAGGCTTCATCTAAATAAAACCTCTTTTTTAAGTTTTTTTAAGTATAAAAAGTTTTATGGAGTAAATATAAAAAGAATTTTTATTTATTTACCATACATCTAGTTTATATATATTTTTATTTATTTACCATAGCTAGAGTAAGTATAAAAATAGGTTTTATTTATTTACCATTCCTTATGTTTATTTATATTTATATTTATTTAAATTTTAAAATATTGCAACTTTGATGGTGAAATATTTATGTCTTTAAATATTTTAATTTATCCATAGAATGTGGGTTTTCTTTCTAAAGATTCATTTTACAAATATTTAATTAAAAGAAATATTAAAAGATTTTGGATTTTGATTGTTTGTGTTGAATTAACTCTTTTCCTTTCATTTAGGAAATGGTATTGAATTTAGTAAAGAGTAAAGATGTTCAAAATTTTAATTAATTTGGAAATTCAATGTGGTAAAGTTTTTTTGTTAAAGGTAAATTTATGATCCATTCAAATTCACCTATATAATTTACTATCCATTCAAATTATAGAAATAATACATAGTTGTATTTTAATAGTTAATCTCAGCCCATTAATAAGTTAAAAAATTTATATATATTATAAATATTCAAGTTATATAAAATTCAAGATTAGGTTAATTCTTTGGCCAACATTAGAAAAAGTAAAATTTATTATTTTTTGAGAACTTGACATACCTGACATCTGCGTCATACTTGGCTGTAGATTGCAATTAAATGTTATTGAATGGATGGCTATACATTTATGTAAAAATTACATTAAATGTGTATTAAAAAAAAATTGTATATTAGTTATATTAAAAATATAAATATCATTTATATTAAGGTACAACTCATCACAATCATCCATATAAAAAAGAAAAAAGATGAAAGATATTTTACAATTTTATGTGGATCAAGGAAGTATAGATTCTAAAAAGATGAAATTTATATAAGTATAAAAAATAAGTTAATTATGCATATAAAAAGAATAAAATTTATAAATAAATATATATGGGTGGAGGTATAATTTTTTACTTGAAATTAAATGTTTATATATATTTTTGGTTAAATAATTTAATGGAAAATAAGACCTCAAACTAAATTAATGAGAATATAATTACTTATTTACAAAGAAAATGTGATTACATACTTAAGATTATTTGTAGAGAACTTACATTATGATAAATTTATAAAAAAATAACTACTTTGATAAAACCATTATTTCCACATATAGAAAAACTCCATTGCAAGTAATAATTCAAGCTATGAGAATAGTATATTCAAGCTACAATCCATAGAGCACTCACCAATGAAGCATGACATGCATAGAAAAGGAGATATTAAAAACAATATGTAAAGAGTGAAAATTGTTGTTAACATAAGCAAACAAGATAAGGAATTAGCCAGAACCATGCAAAACTATCCCCACGAACAAAAGAAAAATCTTAGGTGATTGCCACCAACAACAACCCAACTGTCAAAGTTCTAGTGGACTCGACAATGCCAATTAGAGAAAGGACACTAACTACGAGAGTGATATCAAGATAGGAGCATCTTGTAGCAATGCATGTGACAAGGCTCCAACAACAACCACATACTCCCATGCAATGAAAAACTTGTAGTGGACTCAACAATGCCAATTAGAGGAAGGACACTAACAACGAGAGTGATATAAAGATAGGAGCATCTTCTAGCAATGCTTGTGACAAGGCTCCAACAGCGACCACATACTCCCATGCAATGCAAAACTGATTGGAGAGACAATATTGAAAATAAAAGAAAATGCCAACAAACACAAAAAAATAGCAACCCATAATCCTCAAGAACCATCCAAGGGCACCCTCACCTTTCCACACAACAATGACTAGAAAACATCTTGAACAAAGAGGAATATAACCCATTGCATTGCACTCTGTTCTGTATAGAGCCTGAGGACCTTGTTTTCATGTTTGAACGTCAGGCATATGATGATAACGACGGTGCATTTTTTCGTTGAACTAATGTTTCTAGGTAGTAAGGACTTCCCTTCATTGTTGGTTTCCAAAGGAGATATCTGACTGTAGAGACATAATTGATAAGGATAAGGAGGAATGCAGAGTATATTTTGCGTGAATTTCTATTGATTGAGATGTGTGTTGAAGTTGGGAATGAATCCGAAGGAGTTTTCGGGAACACCACTATGGTACGGTCCATTTAATTTTGTTGCCATATTTCCTAGTGACTAAATATTTGATTGGATCATCCAAAGACCTCTAATTAATTGTTATTTAAATACTTGATCTTTCTCCTTCCCCATAACTTTCAAACATTTTCAGAAAATATCAGAAGGCTAGATCTGTCATTGTTGGAAAAATATATAAAGGCTCGATTTTTCATTGCTAGGAAAATATAAGAAGGATTACGTTGTTACCTTTATCTTTAATATCAAAACTTATTTGGAAAAATATTAAGAATTTCGTTGATCCAAAATATTTATTTTAAAATGGTAGTAAACCTTGGGTTCCACATTAAATTTAATTTTGGCCACACCCTGGGAATTGTGATCATGTTTTCTAAAACTTAGTTTCATAGAAAATTGGATTAGTTAATGGAATAATATGTACCAATCTTCAATTCATTTTTACATTTAAAAGAATAAATGCAATACATGTTGGAAATTGGAAATGCAAAGGTTTGTAATGGTTTGGTAATGCGACGATGGTTGGTGGGTCCCACCGATATCGCATCGGTGGGGAAATAAGTTTTGGTGAAAGGCTTTAAGTGATAACCCTAAAACGTTGCAGGCTGCGATGTGCGGGAATGAGGTAAGTCAATGACGGGTAAATAAATAAACGCAGAGTGTGCACTCGGGTATTTGTTTCTGATTTTGTGTGGAATGCCTCCGGATTTGAAATCTTGTGCTTATCCTTCCTTGCAACAAAAATTCAATGAAGTGTGGGTTGTTTCTAGTCTTTATTCATGGTGGTGGTTGGGAGTATTTCCAACACTCCCCCTTAATCACAAATTCCACCATAAACCATTCCCAAACATTTTCTGAGGCAAACAAAACTTTGTTGTCCCAATGGCTTTGTGAGGATATCTCCAAATTGTTCCTCTGACCTGCAATGCTGCAAAACAATTTCACATTGTTAACTAATTCCCTTATGAAATGGTATTTAGCATCAATATGCTTTGCTCTCTTGTGGAAAATAGAATTCTTTGACAATGCAAATTTTGAGCTATTATCATAGAAAATTGTAGTTCCTTTGTCTTGTTCATGACATAAATCTCTCAACATCCTTCTCATCCAAACTTCTTGGCATGTTGCTGCTACATATTCATCTTCTGTTGTTGATAATGAAACTACTGGCTGCCTCTTGGAATCCCATGAAATGGCTCCTTATCAAAAATGAAAAACATACCCTGATGTGGTATTTCTGTCATCTACACTTCTAGCCCAATCACTGTCAGTGTAACCAATCAACTTAAAATCATCGGTTGCGGAGCATAGAACATCGTACTCGTTTGTTCCATTTACATACCTCAGTATTCTCTTGTCTGCCTGCCAATGTGTTTCATTGGGTGTCTCCATGAATATGGATATCAAACTTACTGCATACATTATATCAGGCCTAGTTGGAGTCAAATACACTAGACTGCCAACCATGCTTTTGTACAATGTCGGATTGACATTCTTTCTGCAATTTTCCTTGCTCAACTTCAACCCCATGACAGTCGGAGTTGATGATGTCTTGTTGTTCTACATATTGAACCTTTTTAAAAATTCTCCAACATACTTTGCTTGGGAGATAAAAATTCCCTTTTTAGATTGTTTTACTTCTATGGCTAAAAAACTATCTTAACAAACCCAATTCAGTCATTTCAAACTCACTTTTCGCATTCTTTGAAATTTAACGTAGAGAAACATCATTACTTATTAAAATCAAATCATCTACATACAAACAACAGCAAAATTTCTTTGTGTTTTCTTTGATGGCAAGTGTGGTTTCACCCATCACTGTCAACTGTCTGCCACCGGTGGCGTCGATCCCGCTTGTACCATTCTGCGTGGTGCTTGCTTCATCCATAAAACTTCCGCAGCACACACACCTTGTGTTCTTGGCCTTCTATTTCATAGCCAAGAGGTTGTTCAACATATACCTCCTCTTTCAACACTCCATTCAAGAATGCTGACTTCACATCCATTTGATAAACTTTCCACTTTTGTTGTGCTACCATGGACAACATGGTCTACACTGTCTCCATCCTTGCAACTAGTGGAAAGGTTTCCTCATAGTCTCTTCCTTGATTTTGCTTGTAGCCTTTGACAACTAGTCTTTCTTTGTTCCTTTCTATCTTGCCTTCAATGTTGCTCTTGGTCTTATAGACCCATTTCACTCCAATAACTTCTTTTCCTTGTGGGAGTCTTTTACAAAGTGAGGCTTGTTATTTATAGCCTTTTTTGAGATACAATACCATAGGTGGATACCATGGGCAAATACCATGGGTAGATACCACTTACAATACCATGGGTAAATCCCATGTGTGGATGAATACCATGGGTGGATACATACCATGGGTCACTTACAATACCATGGGCGAATAAATATCATGGGCGGATGAATACCATGGGTTGATGCCATTTACAATACTATGGGTAAATTCCATGGGTGGATGGATAATATGGGTAGATGAATACCATGAGTTGATGCCATTTTCCATTCGGATCAATGGGTGACAAAGTATTTAGCATTTGTAGAAGGAAGCCTCCTCCATGGAACCCACCACAAGCTTCACCCCCTCGATATGGGCCATACACCATCACCAAGGTTGTAGGGAACAATGCCTTCGAGCTCGGTATTCCACCATTCCTTGGTCTGCACCCAGTCTTCAATGTGGATCGCCTTCGTCCTTACTTCCCACCTCTACTGGACACCTCGGACATTGCAGAACAACTCACACCAACAGAGTTAAATCCAGACTGCATGGAACAGGCCACCACAGATTGTATCATGGACATGAAAATCAAGAACACTCACCAATAGAAGATCCAACTGTATCGGGTTGTCAAAGCTGGCCAACTCCTGCACCAAGGAAAGTGGTTCACCAGGGACCAAGTTCAGCAGAAATTTCCTCATCTCATGGAGGAACTTAACGCAATGGGGACCATTGCTTCCTAAGGGGGGAGGAATGATCCAGGTGGATATTCGTGGTCACCCGCCTATTCCACTTGGGGCTCCACCATTTTCTATTTCAGTTTTTCAGTTTCGCCACAGTTTACTATTTTTAGCAGTTGATGTACAAATTTACTAAATGAGGCCCATATTCTAGCGTTTATCCTGGGTTAGGTTTTTGGATGTTCAGGTTTCCTCATTTTCTTAATAACATATATTCCTTTGAGCCTTATTGTAACAAAGAGTTCAGAGGCTTGTAGCCATATCCCTTCTCGAGAGATAAGCTACCAACATCCTAGCTAGTTTATTTCCATTAAGTAAGCCAAAAATATTTTAGTTCTTTGATGTTAATGAAATGAAGTGTTATTTCATTAGGGGAATTTTGAGGTCAAAAATGGGCCTCCTAAGGAAATTATAAAATAATAGTGGAAAAAATCAAATAAGATTTGATGACATCATCAAATTTTAGAGGGAAAAATGGAAAAACTACTTTTTCAACTCATATTTTCAACTTATCTCCCAAATTGTTTACTCCAATTTCGAGCGGGAGTACTCGTTGGATGCGAAATTTAATTCCCCATCCAAGGAGTACCCATATTGCATACTTTCGATGGGTCCTACTACACGAAAAATGAGAAATACATAAAAAAACGTGATTACAATCACATTTTTTATGTATTTCTCATTTTTATTATTATTAAATTCTTCGAAAGTATGCATAGTACTATTGGATGAGGAAATAAATTTTCCATCCAATGAGTACTCCCACTTCGGAGTAAAAATTTTGGGAGATAAGTTGAAAATCTGAGTTGAAAAAGTAGTTTTATTATTTTATTATTTTTTAATATTTTTACCCTTTTATTTAAAAAATGGTAAATCATCCCCCATGGTTGACATCATCATCTTGAATCCTATTGGTTGTTATAAAGCTTATTTTTGTTGTACATTTTTCTTAGGAGGCCCATTTTAGACCTCAAAATTCCCCTAATCGTGCGTGCACACATATTTATAGTTATATCGTATTTTTTTTTTTTGCATTCCTGCATAAATTTGGATCAAAAAGGTAGGACGCCAACAAGCGATGTGCCAGATAGTCCAAGCCCTGAAAGCATCAATAGAGGAACCAACAGGTGAAAATGTTCCAAAAATGAATCCACCAAATTCATGTTGGTCTTCTTTATTTAGTAAAAGGTGGTTTTTTTAGATGTAGTAGTTTGTTGTGGCCACAGTTTGTGAATCATGCATTGCAAATAAATGTAAAAGTGATGATGTGTTTTCCATCACTTCATAAAGCCACGATGATGTTTGGCCTTTGTGTGTAGTTTGGGTATTGCTTCTATAATATAATCCTTGAACAAAGAGTGTGTGTTATAAAGTATTGGAAAGTGTGGGATTGATTGAGTCATGCATGGTCTATATATGATTGTAAGGGATGTGCCAGATTTACGTGTAGGTGATTGAAAGTGTGGTTTGGCGAGGACACAAGCATTGTGTGGGATGTGTTATTTCTTTTTGTGGTCCAAAAGATCCGCAGTGGGGAGGATTGATCTAGGTGGATCTACGTACACAAGTAGTAAGGGAAAAGACTCAAAATTAGAAGTGGAAGAAATGTGGAAAACTTAGTGTCAAGTTGAATATCTCGTCGTCATGATCGCAACAGTGCGAACGATTCATCAAACTGAGTTCGTATGTGAAAGTTAGAGCTAGTCAAAGTTTTTGGGTTGAGTGGGTGATGTGGCAGGTTAAGGAGGAAACAATTTGGATGTTTATTGATGATCGGATTCCGGCCAGTTCTGGCCAAACTATGGGAAAAATCATGGGAAGCCTGAGCCTTTTTCAGGGGCAGTGGAACCATGATCTGAGCCAATTTCCAAAGGGCCCAGAATTTTCCAGAGTCCAAATTGGGAAAATTTTATATGGATTATACACCTCTTAGCGAAAAAAATCTAATGGTGTTGTATATGGATTATACACCTCTCGGTGATAAGAATCTGATGGTGCCACATAGGTTTCCATTTTTTAGGATTTTTCCATATCATAGGTATATGGGTGCTTTATGTAATTTTTCTTGTACTTATTTTTCTTCTCGCTACTTAATGAATGAAGTCCTCCCCACTGTTGAGCAGGGCCCAGAGACGTAGTCTGAATTGGAAGAAATCCGTAATTAGTTTTGGTGTCTTGGTCTTATGTGTTTCATGGTATCCTTATTCTTAGTTTTATGTTTTTATGTTTCATGGTTTTAGACACTCCGTTATATGTATTTCTTTAATGCATTTAAAAGAAAAAGATATTGGATCACTCAAACACACACACTCGCCCTCTCTCTCCACACACACACACACACACACACACACACACACACATATATATATATATATATATCACTCCCATCCTATTTTTGACTCTCTATTCCTCTCTCTCTACAACCTCCATCTATATCTCTATCTCTCTTTGTCTCTCCTTCATCTCTCTATCTCACTCCCCAAACAAAGTCTCTCTCTCTCTCTCTCTCTCTCTCTCTCTATATATATATATATATATATATATATATATATATATATATATATATATATATATATATATATATGTTAGGTCCCTATATTACTAGTGTAGCCCCTTATTTTTGTTAGTGTAGCCCCTTTATTGTTATTTTTGTACCCATGTAGCCCCCATATTGTTATTATTGTGCCCCATAAAAGCCACTATTCTTATTGTTGTGCATTTACATTATTATTGTTAGGCCGGCTATGATTATATTGTGACCCCATGGACTCTTATATACAGAAATCGGGTTTTGTCATTTTTTTCATCCAATAATTGTTAATTTATGTAATGTAAGGAAGGTTTCCCCCTCGAAGTGGCTAATTTCTAAGGTGTTGATCTCTCTTTTCTTCTGTTTTTGGAGCTAGTTTCATAACCTTTGGTATCATAGCTTTGGATTCTAGGGGTTCGCTGCTTCAAACAGGTCATCGTGGAATTTTTTCTAAAACCTTTTTTCTGCAAACGTTTAGATGCTAAAAAAAACCCCATTTGCGAAGATATCATGAGGAACTTCATGTAAAAATTTCAGACCTTGGTTCGCACTATTTTAGTACATATGCTCTATGGAAGTTAGGGTTTTTTAAGGATTCGATATTTCATCTAAAAGAGGTGACCTTCGGAAAATTGTCATAACTCTCTCTATGAGCATCGGATTGGAATTCTATAAAAAGTGGCCGGAAATAAATAGCCTGCAGTTTCCTTTATATCAATTTCAGAGCCAAAGGAGGAAATAGTGACACGTGGAACTATGTACAAGTTTTCTCTACTGAAGTAGTCCATAATTTGGTCATTATGGGAGATTGGGCATAACGTTTCCTTGAAGAATCCAACTCAAGTCAGACATGTGGCATTGGAAAGGTGCTTCAGACGGACACTAAAGGACTAAAGATAAAATCTCAGGGATCAGAAATTATGGAGATACATCAATTTCAATATCGAGCTCCTCAAAATCAAGAAAAAGGTGTGTATTTTTTTTTGAATTGGATAAGTCTTGTTTGAAAATTCAGTTTGAAGTGATTTGAAGGGCATATTGAAGCATAGATATCAGTATTGGGTTCTAAAATCCCCCCTAAAAAGAATTCAACACCCATTAAACATTCAAAATACTCTACTATCACTCATGAAGAGGAAGGATTGCAACATGATATATCAAAATTACAAGAGAAAGTGCACCAAATTTTGCTCTCGCATAGAGCAACAAAAAATGAAATGGAATTTTTGAAGAAAGGCATGGAAGATAAGATGAATTTTTTGAATAAAGGCATGGAATCTAAGATGGATGATTTGAAGAATTACATGGAAGCTAAGATGGATGACATCGACAAAAAAATTAAAGACAACATGGAAGACATGAGGAATGATCTAAAAGTAGACATGGAAGGTTTGAAGGAAGGTTTGACAATGTTGATACAAGAAATGATTCCTAATGGCGAAAAGGTAGTAGAGGAAACTCATGATGAGAAAAAAATAAATTTTAATGATGATTTCATAAAATCTAATGTTGGATTGAAGACCCACCATATTCCAAAGATCGATATGAGGAAGTTTGATGGAAAGGATTCCGTAGGATGGATACTAC
Source organism: Pinus albicaulis (assembly GCA_034641835.2). Taxonomy (NCBI): domain Eukaryota; kingdom Viridiplantae; phylum Streptophyta; class Pinopsida; order Pinales; family Pinaceae; genus Pinus; species Pinus albicaulis. Next base: position 53,652 of record JAXQQM020069155.1, on the reverse strand, counting down.
AAATGGTGCAATATTTTGATCTCCCTAATGTGCAAAACCAACAAAAGGTACGCGTTGCAAATATATATCTAGAAAAAAATACATTTGTATTGTATTGATGGCTCTGCTCCCATGAAAAAAAAATTCACTTGGTCAATTTTTATGGAGGAAATGATAGCACATTATGAGGATACCAAGAGAAACACCGTCTTTAGTCAATTCATAAATATCAAACAAAAGGGTCCAATGGTGGAGCACATGGAGGACTTCAAAAATTGAATATAAGGGTAAATGATATTCCAGAGGAACATAGGATTGATGTCTTCCTAGGGACTTTAAACGATAACATCCAACATGAGGTTCACCTTAGGGAACCTGATTCATTGGAGAAGGCATTCAGGTGGGCAAGAAAAATTGAATGTAAAATTATGGCAATATGGAAGCCTACCAATCACATATATAAAGATGGAAGTATTGCTAATCCTAGACTTCCATTGATCCAGCTAGCTCCAGACACCCTCTAGAGACTAAGAGGGCTTAGAAATTTTCAAAATTCAAAGTGGTCCGATTTATCTTGAAAAACGTTCAGTTTGAAGTTCTTGTCGTCCCGATTCCAATGGTGTAAACAGATCTCCAATATGATCCTAGATGGAGGAGTTATAGAAAGTCAAAGTTTTGGTCAAAGTTGGGCAGTGGGCTAGGTTTTAGTGTCCCACAAATTCACCATCAACTGGTAGGGAACTTACCTCCTAAAAAAGAGAGAAATTGTGGCTTCGTTAAATTTCCCAATGACCCTTATTTTCGTTAAAGACAAAAATAACCACTTTGTTTAAAAAAAACAAAAATAAATATAAAAATAGGGGTGGCGGGCTTCCACCCCCGCCACCCCCGCATGGATCCATATTATAACAATATGTATTAAAAATCGAGGTGGCAAGTGGCCAAACCCCGTCACCCCTGGGCGAAGCCCAACTATGCATATGTTAAACCAAGGTGGGTTAGGTTGGGGCTGCGTGGAGAAGACCTCGCCCACCAAGCACCAACAATCATCGCATATGTACATATGCGAACCATTATGGGTTGGCAGGAATCAAACCCACCCGACCACATAGGCTAGCCCGATCCATGGGGGGGGGCAACCATATACAACAACCAGACTTCGACCCAAATTAAAATCAAACAAAAAAATTTACAATGACTCCAAAAATTAAATGTTGTGGTTTAAAAATATATGATGCATCTTATTTTGTAGTGGGCAGGGTTTGAACCTGACCCACCTCCACACTAATTTCTAACAAAGCCAATAGCCCACAGGTTGTCACATTGAAAACTTCGCCACCAACACATAAAAAATCATCTTCGCAGTGCGCCCAGGGAAGAAGAGGAGAGCGCGAAATTCAAAAATAATAATATTTTATTTGCAGGAGGGCAGAACCACGAGCCATCGGATGGTGGAACCATTCCCAAAGGAATCTTTAGGGCATTAAAAATATTCCTTGAGGCCTCGAAGTTGCAAGAGTCAGAATTCGACAAAGCTTATTTCAATTTTACACCTCTCGACAACAAGAATCTGATGGCAATGGTCATATCAGCAACAGAGCTTCCCATTTTCGACCATTTTCCACATTGGAGTGACAGTGTCAACTTCTCAAGTGCGAAAAATCGATCATATGCCCCTCGACGCCACGAATTCGATGGTGCAGCCAGATTCAGTAGCTGAGAATCCACTTCTTTAGCCAGATTTAGGAGTTGAGGTATATGCAGTTTTTATCATGTGCCTCTTTTATCATTTCTGTGAGATGTATTATGATTTCTAGATCCTTTCTTGATGCATGTTGCGGGATCTTTATTTTTTCTTCATGTGAGATTGTTTCATGTTTATAGGAGGTACATTGTGAGTGAGAGTTCCCCCGTTGTTAGCACCCATGTTTTTATGTCATATCAGCTGGTGGCTAAATATTCTTTGCAGCCTTCAAGAAACAAATTCAGTCCTGAAATTGTTGGTGCTTGAAGTCTTTTTGATGAAACTCATGTTTTTGGTTAATCTTCACAGTTGTTTCCTTCTTCAAACCTCTGATATCCTACAAAAATCCAAGTCAAATACTGCTACATTCCCCCTTTTTTTCCCTCTCGTTCTTCCAACTTACATCATTCTCCATTTTCCTTTTTCCATAAAAACCCCACAAAAACATATGTTTTCCCTTTATCCCTTCATAAAATCCATTCCCTAAGGTTAAAAACTCACTTTTTGACCTCGTCCGAACCTTGATTTCCCTTTGAAAACATTGAAAATCCTATAAAATGCATATTTTATATGATGTTAAGGCTTTTAGCCCCCTCGGGCTAAGCCCCTGGCTTTTTCCCCCATATATCCGAGCGCCGGGACCAACTGCTCAGTCCTTAGGCGCTAAACCGAAAATACAACCTTTCTCCGTCCATTTTCCTTTGAAAATTCGAAAAAACCCATTCTATAAAGTTTTAACGTGAAATATTAAAGTCACGTGGTTTACTGCGCGATTCAACCTGGGCCATCGATCTGCTCCACAGATCCGACGGAGCGGAACGCAGCTTTCCTGGTGGACCCCCCCCTTTTTCCGCGCTGATTCCAAAAAACCGCCGGTCTCATTCCGCACCACCCTCCGCCGGTTGGTGGTTTTTTCCCGTCGGCCAGCGATTCCATACGCTGGTCAACACGTGTCCCCGACACTGTTCCAAAACCGCCGTGCCACCAAATCATTTCGCGCGTTAATCTTCGTACCATAACCACGCAGCGGGATCCACCTCCAACGTCCGATCTGGGCCCTCCCATCTGACGGCTGTCGATCTTCTGACCTGCTCGACCTTTAACCAACATGCGCGCACGTTAACACAGTAATCGCGCGGCCGAGATTCAATCTCCGCCGTCGATATCTGCAAATCGACGGCTCATATTCAGTTTCTCGATTTCATCGCCCAGTCAACATTTTCCCGCTGACTCCCCGTTGCCCGATCCCGGCCGTCGATCATTGCGCGATCGACGGCTCAGATTCATCCTTCTTCATTAATCACCCCGTTCAATCTTGACCGTCGATCTTTGCAGATCGACGGTCCGGACTTAAGCTCATTCTAACCTATTCCATGATCACCCAGATTTGATCCTAGCCGTTGGATGATTCCATCCGACGGCCCACGCTCCTCCGCACAGTCCCCAAAGCAGATTGACCTATAAAACCGGATTTTTAAAATGTTTTTGCATTTTGCAGGGTTTAAACTATTTGTTCGCGTTTTCTAAGGAAGATTCGGAGAAGGAGGGTGACGATCCTCCCTTGTTCGATTCCTCCGTGGAAATCACTCACAGAGTCATTTTTTCACGTCTCGTTGATGTTTTCACAGGCATCGATGCCTTACATGCCCTACGCAGCCCTGCACAAGAAGAAAACCAGGAAGATCAATGCAGAGAAAGAGTATCAGACGTTGAAGATCAAAAGTGAACCATAACAGCAGATTAGTGGACAGATTTGTGGGGATTAAGGCTAAAACAGTTATCAAACGCCTAAATCCCCGGATCTAAAACACAGATTAAAGGAAAATTTAAAGTGTTTCATCAGGAAACCCTTCACCGCCACAGATGGAAGCAAATTGATTCTTCCCACCAACTAAAGCGCCACCTGTGCCTCGAAGTATTCCATCAAGAGCTGAATTTATTGATCAAAATCGACATTATGCCTCGAAGTAGCCGAAGAAATTACTTCTACCATCAAATTTATTAAGCCGTACGTCCGTTGGTAGTAACCCATGCACCGAGCCTCAAAAGTCAAATGAAGCTCCCACTGAGCTCAAATCATGAGTGCAAATCAGTTAATACAGTAGAACACCTATATAATTTCTCCTTCGAGCCCCCAAGGGCCATGAAAGACATTAATGACTGTATTAATTGGTTTGAGATCTTTTATCAGGTCTCACCTCCCCATCCTTCTATAAATACTTCAATAGAATATGAGTGAGGGGTTGGTTGGTTGCTAATGTAATTGCTGAAGCATTGTGAATGTAATTGAGCTGAAAGTTTCTGTCTGTAAATAGTGATTCACCGACTCTTGGAGCTCTACTTGTAGCAGATAGGTTAGGTTGTGAAAGAGAGATTGAACTGAAACATTGAACTTGAAGATTGTAACTGGTTTGGAGCATCAATACAAGTTGATTTATGGGATCCTGGTCTATGCTGACGGTGATGTTATTCTTATTATAACTTGTGATTTTGTTTCTGTTTTCATTATGTTTCATTTTCTTCTGTAAAGAACAGTTTAAACAGAGTTAGGATCTACTATATGTCAGTAATATTCTCTGGCTGAGAAACCTTTATTTAAATGTTTTCTTTCTATCTGTGTTATTTGGAAATGATTAATTCAGTTTAGGCATAGGCATGTTGGCGTTCCCTCATCTTATTTCCTTGACTGAATGTTATTTTTAAATGTTACTTTCAATATATGTTACATGAAGATGAACTAAGGAAATTAAGGTTAGCCCTGAGTCCCTTTCTTCTTTTCTCAACTATTTGATTTTTTCTCTTAGAATGTGTTAAAAGCTGACTAGTTTCAAAGTATTTATCAGATCTTAGGCCATTCTGTGTTATCTCTGTGATTGTCTTGAAAGTAACTAAGTAAAGAAGAGCTAGGAGAGGATTTGTGGTGCGCTCGGCCCGCTAGCTTCTACTTCAAAGGTTGCCTTTAAGTTTTCCCTTTGTTTTTTTTGTGTTTTCTATTGGAAGTGTATCAAAGGCTGGATAGTTTCAAAGTACTTACTAGATCCTAGTTTGCTTTCATGTCTCTCTTAAGTGCCTGGTCATTTCTGGTTTGCAAGTATCATTGAGATCCTGGTCGTTTGTTCTGCATCTGTTTATTTCCCTTTCTTAATGTATCACTTCATTCCATAAATCAAGCCTTAAAGAGATCCTTAGGCATAGATGACTTGCCCCATAGATCACTCTTGAACTTGATTGTTTCAATTAAATCCTCTTATGACTCCATAGCCCAATGGACTAAAAACCTGCCATCATCTTTCTTCTTGATCAAAGCTTACTCTTTTGCTTGCAACTTCTCACCTTTGAATCTTTTTACCTTCGGGACTTTTCACCTCTAATAGAAATCATGTTCCACCATCCAAAACTAAACAAAACCCTTGAACCTCATAACTCAGCTCTATCAATACCTAAGCTTTTCAAGAAGACAAATCCATCTTTGTACATATTGAGAGATCCCTCTCCCGATCTCGAGGGCTAGATCCCAGAATCAAAGTTATTGAATATTAACTCTGATCTACTCACACCTTGCTTATTACGGTAGACCTAACATTTCTGGCGACTCCACTGGGGACTTGAGTTGAGTTTTCATCTCATTTTCCCTTAATTTTCACACAAACCTTGAGAGTAAAAAGCAGCCTTTTCAAGCACTACCAAGAAATGGTAATCATGATGAAACCTGTTTGAATCAGTGACAATCTAGGTCAACCCTAGGATTCTGATAAGTCCTCATCTAACCTTGAAAGAACAGCTGGCTTAGCCATAAGAGTAGACTACCTTTGTCTCACAACCGTAGCTAAGTTTTGAAACAAAGTTAGGATATTCTTAAAAACCACAAATAAAAATAACTCAGAAAATACCAAAAACATTTCAGATTGGTAGTAAAACACTTGCCCTTAAATTTCATTTACCATTGGATGTGTTTACTTCATACTCTTAGACAGAGTCTAGAAAGGGCCAGGTAGCCTCCGGATCTCATCCTCTTTTAGAGGTGACATATCTGGTGAATGCCTTCCCAGTCGATCTCTGGTTAGAGTTTGTTGTGTTTTGGGATATCCTTGAAAAGGGATGTTTCACAAGCACTTTGGTGGACAGTGTATCTCTTTCAAAACATTCTAAAACTTTCCACCTGGCGACTCACAATCCTGAACAGACTTTAAGACTCCACTGGGAAAAGCCCTCATCATTATCATATCTTTGGAACTCAGTTAGAAGACTGTTGGGTTGAAATTTGCATTAACAGACTAGTTAACCTCTCAAAGATTGTCATATATGGTTGAACTTGTCTAATTTATTTGGGTCTAAAAACACAGCATAGTGGCTCCTAGAAAGATTCACACTAGAGCCTACCCTGACCCTGATCCACCTAAGATAGTTGATGACTCAGAGGCGATCCAGTCCTAAGGTTACATTATCAACCTGCATCACCCATGAGAGCTAATTCACTTCCTGAAAATCTTTCTACTTCTACAACAATCACAAGTTGACTTAGTATCTGTAATCTATCATTGATTATATAATACATCTAGAATCCGAGTCTCATCCCCGAGACAAGTAAACATCCTGGTAGTAGAGAGACAACACCTCCCCGATTTAAATTTCACAAACCTAGGTAAAGGTTCTCATCCAAGATCACCAAATAGTTTACCTAATCCATCTACTTTACCATCCTACATTCACTGCTCAAACCACTTCATTTCAGCCCACCCCTCCTCTGGAATCCACCTCCACCACATATCATGGCAACATGGTATGCTCCCTTAGTCCTTCCTGCACCATTAGTCAATCTTCCACAGGCCTATCAGTCCAAAATTCCATTATATGATGCTATCAATGCTAAAACATCATCACAACATGTGGACAAGATGAATGACTACTTTGATAGAAATGAAATTGATGATGATTCTGTCAAGCTCAGATTATTTGCTTAGAGTTTAGGGGGAGAAGTGAGAAAATGGTTTAAAGCCCTAGACCCCCACAGTATCAACAATCTCCAAGGCTTCCATCAAACATTCTTGAACAAATGGGAAGTGAGGAAGAATCCTCTCCAGGTTCTTGCTGACTACAAATAATTCCGTTAGGAACTGTGGGAAAAGCGCATGTGCTTATTGTACGTATTCAACAATGTGTATAATGCACTCTCCCTGCAACTAAACCTCAGCTCGCCTAATGCTTCCTAAAGGGTTTGATGTTGACATGACCTATTCACTCAGAGAAAGAGATTTCGCAACTCTTGAAGACATGCAAAGAGGTGCCCTTTCTGTGGAAGTTAACCTTATGGAGAAGAGGGCAAGAATGAAAGCTGAAAAGAGAGTATCTTTCAGAGAGGAATCATCATCTTCTATGCCAAACTCAAAGATGGAAAGAATGATGGAAGAAATGATGAAGAAAATGAGCATTCTTGAGAGAGCACAAGCAAGTCAAAATCAAACTGCTCCTCAAAACAGAAACCAGAATCAAAATTTAAGAAGAAATCAACCTTTAAACAGACCCAGGGAAGATGATCAACAGATCACTCCTCCTTTTCATCAAAACTATGTAAGTGAGGTTGAGGAATCCGATCAAATGACAGAGAAAGCTGATATCAACCTATTTGGGGTAGATGATGATAACTTTGAGGTTCATTATGATAGAAAACAAGGTCTTTACACACCTTATGATGACAAAAGAGATGATAATGAAAATTGTTGTCAAGACATGGAAAATGCCATCACAGAACCTCCAAGACAATATGACCTCAGGAATAAATCTAGTCAACAGACCCCCAACGTGAAAACCTCTGACCAATCTTCTCAAAACAGCGCTACAGCTAAGCCTAAAATGGTTAAACAAAGGGATAAAACAGTGGCTGTTGATTCTGGTAAAGATAAAGAGAAATACACTCAAAATCTTGAAGAACATAGTGCAAACATAAGCAGTGCTAACACTTCAGCTAGTACTCCTATTTCAACCGATGTATCGAATGTAGATAAAATAAATCAACAAGCTATTGTTGCTGATAAAGTGGTAGTGAACAAGGTTGAAACCAGCACCTTAAAGAATCAAATTCCTTTAAGCCTGAAACAAGAAATCTCAAAAATCAAAATTGTTGTTCCCTTGACTGAGTTAGCTGCCCATCATGTATATAAAACCCAAATTTTGAAGGCTTTAAACATAGAGGAAAACGAGGATACTCTCAATCTTAATGATGACCAACCAGAGCTGATTTTTGGTCCAAAGATTGAAGGTAAATTCCAAGAGGGGCCTGTCCCTCCCTTTTATGTAAGTTTGAACATTCATGAAAAAATTATACACAATACTATGCATGACTCAGGCGCTTCTCATAATTTAATGCCAAAAGCTGTAATGGAAAGCCCGAGTCTTGAAATTACCAGACCTTACAAAGACCTGTACTCCTTTGACTCAAGCAGAGTTAAATGTCTAGGATTGATCAAAGACCTCTGTGTTAATTTAGCCCAAATTCCAGCCAAGTGTTTGGTCATGGATGTTGTTGTAGCTGATGTACTCCCAAAGTATGGAATGCTTTTATCAAGATCTTGGGGGGCTAAGTTACAAGGGACTATGCAGATGGACATGACCTATGCGACTATCCTTGTTTTCAATCAGAATAGAAGACTTTACAGGGAGTCTCATATGCAATACACAGTGACAAGTCAAGACAGACCTCAAAATTCCCCTCTGTATTCTATGAATACAGGCCTTGATTCTCTTATGATGTTTAATGATGAAACACTCCCTGAAAAAATCGCTTTAACGAGATCATTGGCTGAAACGGAGGAAGAGGAACACGGCACTGAAGTGTCAAAACAATTTGCTACATTTCAAAATATTTGCAAACAAAACACCGGTCTTGAGTTACAAGTCATAAATCCATTGCTGTTAAACCATGACAGTCAAGAGAACAATCCCCAATCCGATGAGAAAGTTGAGGAATCAAATCGTACAAAGGACATTCACCAAACTGATAAAACTAAAAATGATCCTCTCTAGACTATGTATTTTTATGGGTCATGCACTAGAACAAACGCTGGTGTAGGTGTCTGGATTACTAACACTAAAAGCAAGCACACAGAATGTATTTATTGCAAATTAAACTTTCAGTGTTCAAACAACATAGCGGAGTACGAATCCCTGCTTTTAGGCCTGCATTTGCTAAAAAAGTTAGGAGCCAAGAGAATAAATGTGTATGGGGATTTTGAGTTAATAATTAGGCAAGTCAATGGGGAGTATAATGTGAATCATCCTAGACTTAGGGCCTATCGGAATGATGTCATGGATCTTTTGAAAAAATTTGAGGACTCCACACTGAGTTTTGTCCCAAGGAAAAGAAATCTCATAGCCCACAATTTAGCCTTTGTAGCTAGGACATGTTTAACGCCATATCAGATCGATGATTGTTCACCTCAAATAAAATTTAGACCAGCTATGCCTGATAATAAAAAATATTGGTAGGTGTTTGACGGAGATAAACAAATAGAAGACTTCATGCAATTCAGAAAAGAATTTGAAATGCACAGTTCAGATTCAGATTATGATACAGACTGCAGTGAAGAAAATTTTCTTGGTGAAGAAGAACCTTCTCCTGAGCTTGTCAACATTAACCTTCAGACTAGCAAACTTAGAAACGAAACAGAATTGAGTGCAGAATTAGAAACTCTGCATTCTAAAGATGAAAGTTTGCCAAGTGGTCTAACACCTTTAGAAGAGTTGTTCTATTTTAACGACGTGGCCAAAAAACCTAAACTAGAACCTGTGGAGACTGAGGTGGAGGAATGCAACATAGGTAGTGAGGAAAAACCGAAGATGGTTAAACTGTCTAAAACCTTACCAGCTCGCATTAAGCTCAAATATATAGAGCTGTTCAAAGAATTTTCTAATTTTTTCGCATGGAGTTATGAAGTTCTTAAATCCTATGACACTAAAATAATACAGCACAAAATCCCTCTTAAAGAAAACCAAAAACCATTCAAACAGAAACTGCGCAGAATAAACCCTGTACAGTTGCCTTTGGTTAAGAAGGAAATCATGAAGATGTATGATGCTGGTATTATTGTCCCTATTAGATATTCTGAATGGGTATCTAATCTGGTGTCTGTTAGGAAAAATACTGGATAAACCAGGCTTTGTATAGACTTTAGGGACTTAAACAAAGCTTCATTGAAAGACAACTACCCTTTACCAAAAATGGATCATATCCTACAAAGGGTGGTAGGGTCTAGAAGAATTTCTTTGCTGGATGGCTATTCAGGGTATAATCAGATCTTAGTCCACCCTGCTGATCAATTAAAGACAGCCTTTACTACACCATGGGGCACCTTCATGTATGTGAAAATGCCTTTTGGTCTAATGAATGCTGGAGCAACCTTTCAAAGAGCCATGGACATAGCATTCTCGGAAGAACTAGGCTACTTCATCATTATATATCTAGATGATGTTACTGTGTTTTCAAAAACAGATGAAGAGCACTTGGAACATTTAAGAAATTTTTTCGAGAAATGTAGAAAGTTTGGGATATCTTTAAACCCTAAGAAGACATTATTTGGTCTCCAAGAGGGTAAACTTCTTGGGCACATTATTTCAGAAGAGGGTATAAAGATAGATCCAAAGAGGATTGAGGCCATATTGCAAATCTCTCATCCTCGAAACATCAAAGAGTTGCAGTCTTTCATTGGAAAGATCAACTTTTTGAGAAGGTTCATCCCCAACTTGGCTGAGCTCCTTAGGAATATCACAAACATGTTAAAGAAGGAGCAAGGGGTAAAATGGACCTTGGAAGCAAAGACATCCTTTGAGCTGGTAAAACAAGCATTAACTAAAACACCGGTTCTCATAAGCCCTGATTTTTCAAAAGATTTTTATATCTTCTCATTTGCATCAGAACATACCATAGCTGTTGTCCTTTTACAGAAAAACCCACAAGGACAAGAGCAGCCTATTGCATTCTTTAGTAAGGCATTGAGGGATGCCCATTTGAAGTATAACGTTATGGAAAAACAAGCTTTTGCTTTGGTCAAAGCATTGAAAGACTTCAGAGTATACATCCTTCACTCACACATTATTGCCTTTGTCCCAAACTCAGTTGTTAAAGACATTCTAACACAGGACCCAGATGGTAAGAGAGGTAAGTGGATTGTTGTTATCCTTGAATATGATTTAGAGATAAAACCCACTAAACTCATAAAAGGCCAAGGTATAGCTAGATTAATGGCTGAATCAAATTGTGAAGTTCTTGATAGTAATATGATTAATGCTTTGGATGACCAAGAAGAATTCTCAGCTCCCATTATTGAAGACCATTTTGTGAATTCTCCTTGGTATACTGATATTGTTTATGTTTTGCTTAATCTGAATACACCTCCTGGTTTATCAAAAACAAAGGCAAGATTCCTAAAGTTAAAGGCTGTAAACTATTGCATATTTGATAAATGTCTTTATTGGAAAAATGCAAGTGGTGTATTGCTTAAATGTTTGCCTGAGTTTGATGCAGAGAAGGTTAAGCAGGAATTCCATGAAGGAGAGTGTGGAGGTCATTTATACTGGAAGGCAACAGCCAACAAAATTTTGAGGGCTGGTTTCTACTGGCCTACTCTTTTCCCTGATGTACACAAGATGACCACTACTTGCCATAAATGCCAACTATTTGAGGGCAAAAGAAAACTGCTACCCCTTCCTCTACATCCAATCACTGTTGAAGCTCTTTTCCAACAATGGGGACTTGACTTCATTGGAGAAATCCATCCACCATCTTCTGCCCAGCATAGGTGGATTCTCACAGCCACAGACTATTTCACTAAGTGAATAGAAGTTATCCCTTGTAGGCAAGCCAATGATTCAATTATCATAAAATTCATGGAGACTAACATTCTCTCCAGATTTGGCTGTCCTACCAAGATCATCACAGATAATGCAGCAGCATTTGGATCAAAGAAAATGGTTGAATTATGTCATAGATATCAGATAACATTGGGGCATTCCATAGCCTATTACCCTCGGGGTAATGGACTTGCTGAATCTTCCAACAAAATCTTAGTGAACATAATCAAGAAACTGTTGGAGGACAACAAAAAGTCTTGGCATACAAAACTAGTTCATGTGCTTTGGGCTAACAGATTGACTCTGAAAAAATCTATTGGTATGTCACCTTTTCAGCTGGTGTATGGTACAGATGCAATTTTTCCCAATAGTCTTGGTGTACCAGTTATGAAGTTAATTCAAGATTTGCAGACTGAAGAAAATGACATGACCAGAAGAATAAATCAGACCATTCATCTTCAGCAGACCAGAGAGGAAGTGTACAACAAAGCATTACAGAAACAAGAGAGCATCAACAAGCAATTTGATAAAAGAACAAAGGCTAGAAATTTCCAAATTGGGGACAAAGTTTTAAAGTGGGACTCAAGGATGGAAGAAAAGGGCAAGCATGGAAAATTTGACAACCTATGGCTTGGCCCTTACTCTATTCATTCAGTGGCTGGTAATAATGCATTTTTCTTACAAGAACTGGATGGAACGGAATTGTTTGGGGGTCCTATCAATGGCAAGATGCTTAAACATTACTTCTCTTGATCCATTTTTATGTTTTGAAGCCTTTTTACCTTTTTCCATTATAAATATTCCATCCACCATTGCATTCAAGTTGTGAAAAATCAAAAATACAAAAACAAAGAAAATGAAAAGAGGGCAGAAATGAAAACAAGAAAGGCAAAGCCCCATGCCAAAAAGAGAAACAAATCTGAAAGTGTGCAAGCTCAAATGCCACTCCTAAAAAACACATTTCTAGTTAGTCAAACTGTTTAATCTTGACTAATTAGCTTTGAATTTTTCTGCTGATAGGATAGTGAATTTGGTTTGCCAAATTGTTTAATCTTGGCTTATCAGTAGTTAGATTAGGATAGGAATGAAAGGTTCAAAAATGCCCAAAATCTGAACCAAAGTTTCCAAAGGGAAAGGGCTCAAATCTGTTTTATCTTTTGAGTCAAAGAAGGTGTAAATCTGGTTCTAATCAGCTCAAAATTTAACTGAGAAAGAAAACAAATGAACAAAGCAAAACAAAGTCAGAAAAAGGAGAAGGCTATGATAAGAAACTTTCAGATCTTAAGCCTTCCATTTTTTGATTTTAATTTCCTACAAAATAATGTCTATGTGCAGCTTGTTTTTATGCCATGGATCACAACAAGCCAAATAGTTTAATCTTGACTTGGTTGTTTTTAAATTTCTGCTTTAGAAATTAGAGAATGAAGGTCTGATGGACAGTTTAATCCCAACAGACAGTAGAATAGGTAGAGAAATATTTGAGCTCAACTGTTTAATCTGAGTTCAAGGAGAAATAAGGAATAGAAGTAGATTAGTTTTTTATGCTTTCAAAAGAATAAAATGTTGTGAAAAGAGTTTGCCAATCCAAGTGCACTCTGATGAAGAAAAAATGTTAGATCAGTAGGATTGGGTAGGTAGAGGTTGTATTGATGAAGTTCATATTTCTTTCATGACTGATATTATTTTTCAGAGCAAATCTAGAGCAAATAATGGATCAGGCACTAGTCAGCATCCCAGAGAAATCAAGTCTGAATTCTTGATGCCTTCAGGAAGGCACCATCACCAAGTGGAGCCGCTGTTAGCCACCCATATTTTTCCCTATGATATCAGCTGGTGGCTAAATGATTCTTTAAGGAAATTTTCAAAAACAAATTCAAATAAAATGAAAAAGGGTGCTTGAAGTCTTTTTGATGAAACTCATATTTCTGGTTAATCTTCACAACTATTTCCTTCTTCACACCTCTGATATCCTACAACAATCCAAGTCAAATACTATTGCATTCCCCTTTTTTCCCCTCCCTTTCTTCCAACTTACATCATTCTCCATTTTCCTTTTTTCCATAAAAACCCCACAAAAACATATGTTTTCCCTTTATCCCTTCATAAAATCCATTCCCTAAGGTTAAAAACTCACTTTTTTACCTTGTCCGAACCTTGATTTCCCTTTGAAAACATTGAAAATCCTATAAAATGCACATTTTATATGATGTTAAGGCTTTTAGCCCCCTCGGGCTAAGCCCCTGGCTTTTTCCCCCATATACCCGAGCGTCGGGACCAGCTGCTCAGTCCTTAGCCGCTAAACCGAAAATACAACCTTTCTCCATCCATTTTCCTTTGAAAATTCGAAAAAAACCCATTTTATAAAGTTTTAATTTGAAATATTAAAGTCACGTGGTTTACTGCGCGATTCAACCTGGGCCGTCGATCTGCTCCATAGATCCGACGGAGCGGAACACAGCTTACCTGGTGGACCCCCCTTTTCCCGCGCTGATTCCAAAAAACCACCGGTTTCATTCCGCACCACCCTCCACCGGTTGGTGGTTTTTTCCTGTCGGCCAGCGATTCCATACGCTGGCCGACACGTGTCCCCGACACTGTTCCAAAACCGCCGCGCCACCAAATCATTTCGCGCGTTAATCTTCGTACCATAACCACGTAGCGGAATCCACCTCCACCGTCCGATCTGGGCCCTCCCATCCGACGACTGTCGATCTTCTGACCTACTCGACCTTTAACCAACATGCACGCACGTTAACACAGTCATCGCGCGGCCGAGATTCAATCTCCGTCGTCGATCTTTGCAGATCGACGGCTCATATTCAATTTCCCAATTTCATCGCCAGGTCAACGACTTTTCCTTTGACCTTCCGTTGCCCGATCCCGACCGTCGATCATCGCGTGATCGACGGCTCAGATTCATCCTTCCCCATTAATCGCGTATTTGATCCCGGCCGTTGGATGATGCCATCCGACGGCCCACGCCCTCCGCACAAATTCTGTGCTGAATTGACCTATAAACTGATTTTTAATGTGCTTGCATTTATGTGGTTTAAACTATTTGAGCCTATGCTTAAGGAAGATTCGTAGAAGGAAGGTGACGATAATCCCTTGTTCGAATTTCTCCGTGGAAATCGCCACAGAAGTCATTTTTCCATCGTCTCACATGCTTTCATTGTGCATTGACACTTATACAAGCTTACGCAGCTCGCACAAGAAGAAAACCGTGAAGATCAATGCAGAGAAAGAGTATCGTATATTGAAGACCAAAGAAGACCAAAATGAAGCAGAATAAAGAGATTAGTGGGAGATATTTTTGGGGGATTAAGGCTAAGACAGTCATCAAACGCCTAATCCCGATCTAAAAACACAATTTGAAGGAAAACTCTAAAAGTGTTTTATCAGGAAACCCTTCACCACCACAGATGGAAGCAAATTGATTCTTCCCACCAACTAAAGCGCCACCTGTGCCTCGAAGTATTCCATCAAGAACTGAATTTATTGATCAAAATCAGATATTATGCCTTGAAGTAGCCGAATAAATTACTTCTGCCATCAAACTTATTAACAGACGTCCGCAGAGTAACCCTTATGGTATACCGAGCCTCAAAAGTCAAATGAAGCTCCCACTGAGCTCAAATCATGAGTGCAAATCAGTTAATGCAGTAGAACACCTGTATAATTTCTTCTTTGAGCCCCCAAGGGCCAAGAAAGACATTAATGACTGTATTAATTGGTTTGAGATCTTTTATCAGGTCTCACCTCCTCATCCTTCTATAAACACTTCAATAGAAGATGAGTGAGGGGTTGGTTGGTTGCTAATGTAATTGCTGAAGCATTGTGAATGTAATTGAGCTGAAAGTTTCTGTATGTAAATAGTGATTCACTGGCCCTTGGAGCTCTTCTTGTAGCAGATAGGTTAGGTTGTGAAAGAGAGATGAACTGAAACATTGAACTTGAAGATTGTAACTGGTTTGGAGCATCAATACAAGCTGATTTATGGGATCCTGGTCTATGCTGACGGTGAGGTTATTCTTATTATAACTTGTGATTTTGTTTCTATTTTCATTATGTTCCATTTTCTTCTGTAAAGAAAAGTTTAAACAGGGTTAGGACCTGCTATATACCAGTAACCTTCTCTGGCTGAGAAATATTTATTTAAATTTTTTCTTTCCACCATGTTATTTGAAAATGATTTAATTCAGTTTAGGCATAAGAATGCTGGTGTTCCCTCTTCTTATTGCCTTAGTTGGATATTGTTTTTAAATGTTACTTTCAATATATGTTGTGTGAAGATGAACTGAGGAAATTAAGGTTAGCCCTGAGTCCCTTTCTTATTTGCTCAACTATTTGATTTTTTCCCTTAGAATGGGTTAAAATCTGACTAGTTTCAAAGTACTTATCAGATCTTAGGCCATTCTGTGTTATCT
This sequence comes from Pinus albicaulis, assembly GCA_034641835.2. Classification (NCBI taxonomy): domain Eukaryota; kingdom Viridiplantae; phylum Streptophyta; class Pinopsida; order Pinales; family Pinaceae; genus Pinus; species Pinus albicaulis. The sequence continues at coordinate 37,659 of JAXQQM020069155.1, read as the reverse complement.
CTGTGATTGTCTTGAAAGTAACTAAGTAAAGAAGAGCTAGGAGAGGATTTGTGGTGCGCCCGGCCCGCTAGCTTCTACTTCAAAGGTTGCCTTTAAGTTTCCCTTTGTTTTTTATGTGTTTTCTATTGGAAGTGTATCAAAGGCTGGATAGTTTCAAAGTACTTACTGGATCCTAGTTTGCTTTCATGTCTTTCTTAAGTGCCTGGTCAAAGGCTGGCTAGTTTCAAAGTACTTACCAGATCCTGGGCTGCTCTTTTTTATTCATTTGTTTTCCCCCTTCTTATTGTATCACTCCATTCCATAAATCAAACCTTAAAGAGATCCTTAGGCATAGATGACTTGCCCCATAGACCACTCTTGAACCTGATTTGTTTAAATTAAATCCTCTTATGACTCCATAGCCCAATGGATTGAAAACCGCCACCATATTTCATCTTGATCGGCTTACTTCCCTCGTTGCTTGCAACTTCTCACCTTGAGCCTATTTGCAATATAGATCTTTCCGCCTCTAACAATCATGTTCAATCATTCAAACACAAAAAACAAAACCCTTGGACTTCATAACTAGCCTAATATCAATACCTTAAGCTTTCAAAGACAAATCCATCTTTGTACATATTGGAGAGATCCCTCTCCAGATTCAGGAGGGCTAGATCCTAGAATCCCAAAGTTGGTTGAAACGATGTTAACTCCGTGATCGAACTTTTGCCATCTTGCTTATTACGTAGACCTAACAGAAGTATTTTGCAAAGGCATATAAGTGTCATTTATCGCATATAAGCATCACAGACCACGAAGGCCAAAACGTCGCTATTGCGACGGATGCCTCCAAATTTTGCAATTGCGACACTTAGACATTGTGTCGCACTTGTGACGTTTGGAGGCGGCCATCGCAATAACGACGCTTTGGGGCATAGTGTCGCAATTGTGACGTCTTCCTCCAAACGTCGCAATTGTGACACTTTGTCTAAGTGTTGGTATTGCGACACTTTTCTCTAAATGTCGGTATAGCGACGGTTTCCCAAGATCAATGGCCCAAAGTGAACCCGATAACTTACCTTTTCCCCGCACCTTTCCTTTTGATCGTGGCCGTTCGCTCGTTGAATCCAGATCTGACGGCGCTAATACATTTTCACGCTCATAAAGTAATCGTTTGATGTTTTGGCAAAGCCGCGTGAAATGGGTGGTTTTTCCAAACCACCCGCGCTTACGTGTCGCCACCACGTTGTATCGCATTTGAAAAGCTAGTTTCCGCTTACCAGCATTTACCCTCGCGAATACCACTGGCGGTATTCCCTAAACCTCACCCATTTAACCCAAGTTTAATGTCATTTAACTATGGTTATACCATCGTTTAATACATTAAAATTATATTTTTCATTCAAATTTTCACCTTTTCGCTTTAAACCTGTAAAAACATTGCAGAACCATTTTTCCTCAAAATCACGCCATTTGAACCCTGAGAAACTTTGCAGAGCCATTTTCAACCTACCAGTACCATTTTTCGACACCCATTGCCCTGAATTTCCATTACAAAGTACTACATTGTCCTCTGCGAAGCCATTTTCAAAAAATTGAAGACTGAGCACCTCTGCAACGTCTTCAACCGAATTCCGCTGGTTCTCCAGGTACTTTTCTTCAAATTTTCCCTCTGAGATTTCAAAATTCCTGTCGATTTCAAATAATTACCAAAGTTACTACAAAAAAGTGTCCATTTTTCAGGGGAAACTCTGTCAAAATTTCCCTGGAATCCCTAATTTCCCTTTCTCGCAGTTTTTTCCATACCCTGGTCCATTTTGCTGTTGAAATCGATTTTAAATACACGTTCTGAGCTTTAAATTCTTTGCATTTCCTAAAAACCCTGCTCAGAAACCCCATTTTCAGTATAAATTCGCCAAGAAACCCCTGTTTCTCGTAAAGGAACTTAGCAAACCGTTTAAGCTTGCTTCGTTCATTATTAAAAATGACCAAGAAACAGGTAACCCCCAAGAATGGAGGCCCAAAATCTCAAAAGAAGTCTTCTGCAAAGATTCCTCAGCTTATGTCCTTCAAAATCGACAAACCAACTCCTGCACTCACGGCTGATTCTACAAAAGTGGTCAGACCAGTCCAGCCTCCAGTCATTTCTCCAGAGAAGAGCCCTTTAGTTGATCTGGACTATCTAATACTAGAAGACCCTAATGTATAATTTAACCTGCTTGATGTCTATAATTGGTGCTATGGAAAATCAGTGGAAAAGGGTGACAAAGATATTCCAATTTGGGAATCCAATCTACCTAGATATATTGTCCCTCTCACTCATTCTGTTCCTGACTTTATCAGATTATGCCAAGCCTATTATATGCCAGAACAAAGATGTATTGTAAACAAAGAAAAAGATATCCTGTTTTACATCACCGAAGAGTCGATAAATTCCATGCTACAAATGAATCATGACCCCAATTCTGCTTCCCTATCAATAGAAGATTTAACCCAACTATATCTTGACTTGGAGTTCAATACTAGATTCAAAATATACCAGAATGTTTTTCCAAATCAAGTTGATATTCCTAAGTTAAATCCTCCTTTCGACACCGTTGATTTCCCAGATGAAACTAGACAGATTGTCTCAATGCTCTCCTTCATACTAGGATACACCAATGATGAATTCACTGATGTGGCTATCCTAGGTTTTCTGTCAACTCTAAGCCCTGGTCAATCACCATCCATTCAATTCAATTTTGCTAGATTTATTGCTGAAAGTATGCATTATCAGTTATCCAAATTATCAGAATAAGGAGTTTTCAGATACTCCTCTTATCTACTCCACCTCTTCCTATATTATCAAACAGATAAGTTTCCAATTGAATGTTAGAAAGTGGATGTAGAAGGAAAAGTTCTATCAGTAGTATTTTGGTCATCTATTCTAAGGAAATGGAATAGAGAGTATAGTTTTACAGATTTCAATGACTCATTTATAGCCCCTGCTATGTATCTCTTGGAAAAAGAGGAGATCCCTAGGATCAATGATGAGACAAGAAGAATTATGCAGTTATCAGAGAGCTACAAAACTGGAGATTGGTATTTATATAAAAATCATACAGAAATCAGAGTGTATGGCTCATCCCTGGCCCCATATAAGTTACCCAGATTTGTTACTACAAGAATATTTTCTTTAGAATATCTGAGACAACTATTGAATGTAGATGAAATAAACTTCATAGCTTCCAAGAAAAAGACCCAATTTAAGCTGAAAAATCAAATTGGGCCATTCATTGTGAATAACAGAGAAGCTGCCAATGAGATAAATGTCAAACTTAAAGACTATAAGTTCCCATGTATTTTTACATGGAATTATGACCCACAAGGTATTTTGAGTGCAATAAGGGTAAAATGTAAGTTGCCTATTTACTTTCATGATCCTAAGCCCCATATTGAAAGATATGTAAATAAAATTGAATGGGAGCCAAACACCCTATCTGATGATGATTCACAGGCAGTACAGGTAATACAGGTAGACAGTGGCAAAGGCAAACAAATTGAATAGACACATGTGGCTTCTACAAGAAAAGATATTGATAATGTACATAAAAGAGACAGAGAAGGAGATATTTTCATAGCTGAGACTATTGAGGACATAAAATTCAGAATTCCTTATAGTAAAAGAAGCAAGTCAACAGAAGAAGAAAAGGATAAGGTTGTAAATATTGATATAGATGATGAAGCAACAAGAATAGTCACTGAAACATTAAAAGAGCTTCAAAATGTAAAAAATGGAACACAAAAAAAGATACAGTCATGAAGGAAAACCAGGCTACTGTCGATTTGCCTCCTTATTATTAGGAAACTAACAATATAGAGTCATAGATTCAGATCAGATTCAGACAGATTAAAGAGAAGAATGAAGAGATCAAGAATCAAGCTTATTCTAGATTTCTTAAGGAAAAGCCTGGAAACAAAGACAGGCTTCTTTCATCATTTGATTATTCATCCAATAAATTGGTAATGTCATTCTTGAAGCCTACAGTGGCTGACCCAAAATCAGTGGCAGATTATTCCAAAACAGATCTTGAACTGGATGCAGATGCCATTCATGAATTAGATCAAATTGAATTTCATAGGAGCAATACTGAAATGCTATATTCCAAAATTGTCAGTAAAACTATGAAATCAATTAGGCTTGAGAAAAAGTGCTCAACCTCCAAAATCAAATGAAGTTGGACAAAGCCTCATTGTATGATAATAATTTAAGAATAAAAGCACTAGAAGATATAGTGATTGAAGCAGGGGGTGACCCAGCCAACATTGAAGGGGAAAAAGTCTTAATTAAATAGAAAAATGAGGATATAGTTGCTCTTAGAAAACAGTTGAAGTTGCCTCAGAGTGAAAACTCTCAAGCAAAATAAATTCTACAGCAAAAAACAGAGAATGATGATTTAAAGCAGCTTGTACATCAAATGACAGATCAGATAAAAACAATGGAAAGTCAAATAGAAGCTCTAATGAAAGAGAATGAAGAACTAAGAAAAGCACAACCAATGGTCATTCCTACAGTGATCCCCACTGTAAACATTGCTATACCATCTACTTTGGCAGAACACTTGGCACCGAAAGGAGTACTGAAAACTGCAGTGCTAATTACTTCTCTAATCTCTGCCTCTTCTTCTTCATCCTCACAGAGGAGCACACTACAAGACCAAGATAAAGAGATTCTTAGTTTGAAAGGCATTATTAAAAATTTAGAAAATTCCAAAAATGATGCCTTGATTACTTCTAAAGGACATAAGCAAAGGGCCGATCGACTACAAGAATAGGTAAAGATTCTGCAAGCACAATTAAATCTTACAGATCAAGTGGCCTATATAAAAAATCATTTATGGACCAAAATTATTGAAGGCATTCATTCTCAATGGCCTTCAATTCGGATAATTTATGAACAGAGGGAGTTACTTCAAGTTGCTAGTGTAGAGATTGACAAGACTAAGAGGGAAATTGACAATAAACCAGCCCAAGCAATCCAACTCATAGCTTTTTTAAACAGTAAAACCAGGGAAGAGTTGGAAGAATTGAAAATTTTTGATAGAACAGAAACCATTCTTCAAATAAAAAAGGTCCTGAACAAAAGAAACATAATGAGTAATCTAGAGGACTGGTGTAAAGACATGAATGTATCCATCTCAAGATTTTTAGCCAAATACAAAACATTGTCAGAAGCAGGTTTTCCTGATATTCATGCATTGAATGACAAGTTAATGCCTCAGAAATATTATGATCTAAAAATTAGAAATCATGCAAAAGAGCAAGCTAGACAACCACTGCCTCAAGGATCACCAACAGGAAAAATACTTCTTCAGTATTTTGAAAATTTGTTCTTTTTAGATAATGAGATCAGGCATATGTTCACTATCAAGCCTAACTTTTCCAAGTATACAGAGGCAGATGAAAGTTACAAAAAATTGAAGACTATGAAGATCCCCTCTGCAGAAAAGTGGCAAGAATTCACAGATCTGCTGTGAATTTAATGGATAAAAAACAAGAAATTCACTTGGAAATTCATTTTTTACTGTTACCTCAAATGGTAAAAATACAGGGTTAAAGTGCACAACAACAATTAGTTCAAATTAGAATAATCATTTCTATTTTTTCTTGTAAAAAGGTAACAGCTTGCAAACTTTTTTGCAGATGTCCCTCTTTTTAAGTTTTCTTTCCTATTTTTTATTAAAACACTATCTCAATTCCTGAGATATTTTGTAAACAGTTTTTTGTATAAATACTTCACAATTCGAAGTATTCAGTGTGAATAAAATTTCTCAAGACAACTATAGTCTTATTTGCTGGTTATATTGAAGTTGGTGAGTCAATTAGTGAAAGCAGCAGACTGGAAAGAGATCAAAGACATCATAGCTAAGGATTCTCGTGGTGACAAGATAAGTCTCATTTCTTTCCTTGTTTTCAGTGTATTTCTTTAAAGTTTACATTCATTCATATTATGTTTTTCTAGTCTATAATGATCAACTAAGGAAAAATTAAATAGGATTAGTGATAATAAGCTCCTTGTTTCGAAACTTGTTGGCATTTTAATGTTTTCTACTTGATAACCGGACCATAGAATTCTTAATTGCTCTAGGTCCCAGTTAGATCCCCTTCTTCAATCTTCTTATCTGTAGCTTAAGGATTCTTAAGTTCCCTTTTGCTCAGATTCCATCCACTCCATCAAATCAAGCCTATACATAGCCTTAGAAGGTCACCTATCTTGCCCTTAGCACATTTGCATCTCTGAGCCTTATTTCTTAGTTCTGCTTGCCTAGAGGGTTGACTCCATTGCCCAATATTCTGGTAGATCCTTCTAGTTTACCTTGAAATCTCTTTATTCCCACCAATATTTTAAAATCAAACCCAAATACACAATCATAGCTAGCCTAATATCTGTTACTAAAACAAAGCTAAATCATATGGAGAGATCCCTCTCTGGAGTTCAAGAAGGCTAGATCTTGAATTCCCAAAGCGGTTCTTGGTTACCCCTGGTGTTCTTAACTACAAAAATCCCCATCCCACAACCTAAGAATTACTAGGGTGATAACAGGCCTTGGGGGTATTATGATCCTTGGAGGAAACTCCCACAGCTAGAAGAGTTGACAGAGAAAATTGGATCGAGTACAAAGGTGTGGCAGGTGGGTTTTACCCTGTACCAATTGTTATGGTGCATATATGATGTGTATTAAAATTTATCTTATAATTTTGTTGAAGTAGCATACAACAATTTACATAGTGATATGAGAACCACTCTCTAGAGTATACATCGATTTTGTACACATGGATTTTCAATTTCTTTTTAAGATATATCATTGGTGATGATCACATGATTATATAATGAACCATTAAGTTGAACTATGAAATTATTCCTCACAACACACACACACACATACTGATGAATTAATAATTTTTCTCATATAATTTTTTTAATCTATTTTGAAAAAAAAAAAAAAATTATATATAATTATTTCTAAGAAGAACAAGAGAGAATTCCTTACCATATCTTCGTAAAACATATAATAGCAAGAAAATTAATCTATTGAAATTTCATTTCCAAACATATTCATGGAGTAAAATGAAGATTAAAAGGAGATGTTCATGGATTTACCTATAACATCACCTCATAATTAAGAATGTAAATGTACAATATTGATGATACATAGGTTAGAAGAAAATTAATCTATTGAAATTTCATTTCCAAACATATTCATGGAGTAAAATGAGGATTAAAAAGAGATATTTATGAATTTACTTATAACATCACCTCATAAAAGTGTAAATGTACAATATTGATAAAATTTATTTATGTATGATAAATAATAAACCTTTATCTCACATGTATCATATAATCTTATAAACAAACAATTGCACCGGGGGTGCAATCCTCAAAACTTTTAAACTGTCTAATGTATATGTACTTATTTAAAGTATTCGGGGCCCACATTACAAATGCCCAAAGTGAAATATTTGCGCATATGTTATATATGAGCCAATGGTTTAAATAAATATCGGCCAGTGAAACAAAACTTATAACAAAATATTAATAAAACTATATCATACGTCCGGACTTCAAAAAAAATAAACCATATTTCAATCACAAATTCGCGTTCCAAAATAGCCTACTGATGTCACCATAATTTGTGGCGTGAAAACTTCATAGAATACGCCACATAAAAATTCGGGTCTGTTTTTTGGCTTTGCGTACGGAGGAAAACTGTGACGTGAAAATCAAATTAATTCCGCCCTAAAATGTTTCGGGTCCGGAATTCCACAATGCAGACGGGCCAAAAAATAACGCGATCGAATCACCTGCTTCCACGTGGATGGCTGATTTGGTCTATGGTCTGTGGGACCACGTTCTTCTGAATTAAAATCTCCCGCGTTTACTATTAAATTTCTCTCTTTCCAAAAAAATACAACGCTTTGTTTTTCAGTGTGCAAGGACTGTGATTTCAAAACCAAAATTGATTGTTCATCAGTTTTAGAAAGCGGCTATTTGACAGAGCCATTCAAACAGATTTAGAAAGTGGCTAGAGGATATGGTAGTTGAAATTAATATTTCAACATCCCTCATTTACTGAGAATACCCTCCTTGGTGCATTCTTTGCTGGACTACGATGTGTTCATCAACAGTCGTGAACCCGATGTTCGTTTCTTCGCCAGGCATCTTCACAACAGTCTTGTTTCCAGAGGATTGTGAGTCTTTCTCGACAGCATAGAATTGTAGGCTGAACAATCCATACCTTCACAAATCAAAGACACAATTAAAGGAGCGTCTCTCGTTATTACTATTTTCTCTCCAAATTATGTGCAATCGCAAAGGTGCCTCCATGAACTACTCCTCGCGCTGCTCTGTAAGCCGACCATTTTTGCAAAGGCATATAAGTGTCATTTATTGCATATAAGTGTTGTTATACCAATGGTGGCCAAAGCGTCGCTATTGCGACGGATGCCTCCAAATGTCGCAATTGCGATAGTTAGACATTGTGTCGCAAACAAAGCGTCGCTATTGCGACGGATGCCTCCAAACGTCGCAATTGCGACACTTAGACATTGTGTCACAATTGCGACATTTGGAAGAAGCCGTCGCAATAGCGACACTTTGGGGCATAGTGTCACAATTGCGACGTCTTCCTCCAAACGTCGCAATTGCGAAACTTTGTCTAAGTGTCGGTATTGCGACAATTTTCTCTAGACGTCGGTATAACGACGGTTTCGGGTGGGATTGAAAAAAATTGGGGAAATTTCCGACATTTGGTCAAAAGTGTTGGAACCAAGTGTTGGAATTTCCCCCAAATGTACTAGTGAAAGAAGTTTAAGCAAAGAGATACCCTGTTTCATAAAAACAATGTGTCTAAAAGTAAAGAGAAGGCAACTTCCTCTTTAAGAGGAAAACACAAGAGAAGGCTCATCATGACAGAGGGACATTTAGAGGAAGTCAGCCCTGAAGTCCTGACATCCAATCCTATTCTACCTTTAGAGGAAGTCAGCTTTGAAGCCATGAGATCAAACCATGTTTTAGAAGCTACATAGCAGAATCAACAAAACAATGGCATTTCATTCAAAGAGCCTACACTTTCACAGGTCTTTTCCTCACTCAAGAATGAGAAAAGCAAAGTGTTACAGACTATCACAATGGAAGAACCCACCTTAGCTCAAATATTCACATCCATTTTTTCTTCAAATAATAAGAGGAAGAAGACTATAATACATTCATATTCATCCTATGAGGAGGAAAACAGTGATACATAGTACATTGAGTCAGAGTTTGAAGAGGGATAATCAAGTATATTCATACATGGTGGAAAAAGGCCTATGTATATCCCAAACCCCTATACTCAAAGGCCTCACACCAGGCCTAAACAAAAACTCAGATTAACAAACAAGCTCATTTCTAGCCCTGCACTTAGGGATGAAATCATAAATGTTGATGATAGCCGAGAGAACAAAGCCAAGAAGAAAACGACTCAGCAGAAAAATCAAACACAGAAAAGGAGGTCAAACAAAAGGGTGACTAAAGTTGAGGCTATTAGAATCTTTGCATCCATATTATACCTCTGAATAATGAAGATGGAGAGCCTTGAAAATATGAAGAATATTTTAATTTTTGGTTTATTTTCAATATTTTCGGATATAGCTACCCTTTTTAGAGGGGGAGCTACTATTTTCGGATTTAGTAGATGGCGAAGAAAATATATTTTTTGGTTTTATTCTCACAAGGATGAAACTAAATTTAATGAAGTGAATATGATCTCTGTCATGAGGAGTTTTTTCCAAGTGTCAAATAACTTCCAGTTGGTTAGCCACTCCTATATTTTAGTAGATATGTAAACATGTGTTCCTTTCAATTGCTGGATTCCACCTTTTTTGGAGACAGTTTTTGACAAAGCTACGAGGGCACTCAGCCACATTTACTCAGCCAGCTTCAGCTCCATGATTCCATGCTTTATCTTATTTCTAATTTCAGTTTCCTCTTTAATGTTTTATATGAACTCTACTATACATTGAGAGTTGTAATAAATTCCTAAAAACAGATTTCCACTTTTATTGGAGGCTTCTGTACACAACTCCTATTTTGTATAAATATGGTGTAATGCAAAGACAAAGGGGTTCGATGATTGTATTTTACAGATCATATTGTGTTACACATTTTGAATATATAATATATTAGAATCACTGTTGGGGACTTATGAAAGTGTGTTGTGTGTATTGCCTACTTATCTAATGTGTTTTCATGTCTAAATTATTCAGTTATAGATTTTGATGTTAACTATGTTCCATGTTTTTTTTAGTCCCATGTTATATCTATGCCCGATTATCTAATTTTTTTAGTCTTTCTTGGAAATATTTCTTGATAAGACATTTGTGGTAAATTATTTATGAGCATTCCTTGTAACAAATATCTTTAGGTGTACAATGAAATTATTGTAAGAATTATAAAAGCTTTCTTTCAATGATGCACTATCAATCTGTATGTTATTTTTCTATCCAAACTATGGACTTCTATCCTATAGACCCATTGTCCTTTTGCATATTCTCTTAGCCAACAGATTACCAATTTACCTTTGCTACCACATCAAGCCTTAGTACCCTCATATGTGTGAAAGCGAGTTATCTATTTGAAAACTTTTCAGCATATGTAAGATTCAATCACTTTCCACAATCCAATCCAAATCATATAGTATCCCTTGAGCTTAAGATATGTCTAGTTAGGCACTTGTCACAATCAAAGTGCCGATTCTAGTGCTAATGTCTTTAGGTGCGTCTGTTGGGAGATGAAGATTTTGAACTTTTTATTCTCCCAAAATTGTTTCATAAATGGCTAATACTAATTTTTAAAGGTGAATAAAAACTAGTCATTGATTATGATTGTAATTAGTTCACCTGACGACTCCAAAAAGAGAACGAGGGGTTTCAAGACCGCCTACCAAAAGAAGAAGTTAGATATCACCTCCTGGGATTCCAGTTTTTGACTCAGAGAAGATAATAAAGGATGCTAGAGGGAAACAAAAATAAACTAAAGCTGCACCACATTCAGTAAAAAATACATTCCGAAAGAAAAGGTACCATCATCTGCTTTAAAACCTAAAGAAATTTCAGTTTCAAAGCAATCTCCTGAAATATTTCAAGTTGAAACTGTTTCCATTAAAGACAAAGTAGATGATGTTAGCTTAGGTTAATTTGAAAATATCTCTCAGTCATCACTTAGTAGGTCAGAAACAAATATCATTCCAGTAAAAGAAGAAGTTTTAGGTATTGTTGAAGCCTAGAAAATCTCTACTTCAAACATTGGGGAAAACCACCCGGTCGGGACCTTAGGACAGCTCCTTTTCCGTTTGGTATGGTGGCTCCGACTGGATTTAAAGGACCAGTTTCCTTATAACTAAATGGATTGTTTTGGATGGGTGGAAATGGGACTAAATTAACTGAAATAAAACTATCTAATTTAAACTAAATACTGATAAAGAAATTCTAACACTAACCCGGGTAATTATATGTGAATACAATTTAAGATTGTTCCAATTTAACAATAACCATGAAAATGTATTATTATTTAAATTGAAATGTGCGGAAACAAATAAAGATAACTCTGTTTAAGAAATTAAACAGAGTTGTATTAACATATTGCATTCATCATTGTATACCATCTATATACACTTATGAAAGATAACGTTTCAATTATACTCAGAAATGATATATAAAAGGAAGTGTTGTGAAAACAAATATATATAAATGATAGCAATTTTAAAGCGAATATCATAAGACAAAAGAAATCAACAGTGAAAGGATAGAAATACCTCATTCATCTTGAAGACTTTCAAATGCAATGTGATACTCTAATCCAATAACTTTGATGCAAAATCAAATTCAAAGGTACATAAATGCAACACTTCAAAGATAATTCCGCATGAAAATCACCAGATGTGATCCTTTTTAAAAATATATAAGACAATGGAGTACAGAAATGCAATCTCCAAGTCAAAAATATTAAGATCCAGGACCCCTCTCTAAATGCATGAGAAGGGTTTAAATACTACTTAGCTAAATCTAAAAATAGTCTTATTACAAAAATTAAGGATTCGGTTCAATGACCGTCCTTTTCCTAGGTTAAAATACAGTAAAATTAAAACTAAATCTAACTATCTATGAACTTGATCTTTAAACTTGCAGGCATCTAGCATAGTTTTGAGAAGTTGCGGTTGACCGACTTCAGAATTCAACTGTCCTGAAAAGACAGAGTCGGCAAGCGTAGGCGCAATCTTCTCTGTAGCATTGATGATACAATTAAGCGCACTGTGCTGACTGTGTGGCTTCACCAAGTATGCCCAGTATGAGTCCCAATTTAATCTTGTCAGCCCTTGAATTGATTTTTCTCTTTCTTCTGCCTTTTGCCTCCATTCTGTTTGCAATTGATGTGCCTGTGGGAGATATCCTGGAACAGTTTCTGGAATCAAACTAGCTTTGTGTAAATTGTCATTTACACAATCAGTAAGAGTGTTTGCCGCTGTAGCCGCCTCCTCTGCTGCCTTCTCTTTGTGCATTTTCCTTTATTGGAGCTTTTTGCTCTGTTATTAATTTTGCAATTTCATTTTGATTTTGCTTCACCATTTTCTCATATCATACTTTAGCCAAAGTAGTTTCTTTTTTATCGATTTGACCTTTCACAGTAATTTTTCTCTGTGCCGAACACGCTCCACATCTTTTTCCTTACTTAGCATTAAGTGCCTTGAATTTGGTCAATGTTTCCTCATTTTGTCTTACAGTTATTTCAAGTCTCTTCGACTCCCGACTTTTCTCAAGAAGAGCTTTATGTTTCTCTGAGAACTCTTGACCTCCAACAGCTTCTTTAGTAACTTCTAAAAGCTCTATAGAGGATAATTTTGGCAAACTTACATACCTTATCTTGTGGTAGAAACTGTGTCAATTTGCCCACTTGGATATTTGAACTTGTGAACAACGTCTAAAACATCCTTTTTTGGTACTGTCCACTCGTGTTTGATTTTCTTCAATGGTTCATCTCTTTTGGTCCATTCCTGTGTGCATTCTGACAAATTCGCATGTTCTCTAGCAAATTCTTCCATAAATTGCTTATTATAAGGCGCATGAGGTTCCGGCAACTTATACATTAATCTCATATATTCCGTGGTGAATGACCTGATTAGCTCTTGAGCTGGAGTTCTGAATTGTCTGTCTGAAATATCAGTTCTGTCCAGCACCCATTTCACCATGTCCGTATACGGGAGAATCCTCGGCCTTGCCGCTATCCTATGGAGAAATGAACAAGCCAGTTCTTTGAGGGTTGCTTCAGATGTATTACTAGAACCTGCTGTAGCCACAACTTTCATCACCACAGGATTTTCTTCTTCTAACAGATTATACATTCCTTCCCAAGTGGATATACCGGCATCCTTATTACAAGCGGTGTCTGCATACAGCGAAGCCATTTCTTTGTTTTCAGAACTCGAGCTCTTCTCCTTCTTACCCATAGTGTTTAGCGAAAGCTTTGTATAGACGTTTGATCCTTCGTGCCTGCGTTTTAAGAGTAAATGAGAGTAATGGCATAAGAAAGGTGATGAGACTGCTTTAAATGTGAAAGCGGATGAAATATAATATTTTAATCGTGAAACGACTTTCAATCCAAACACAATCTCATTTACCATTAATTGTCAATCCAATCATTTAATCTAATCATTAAAGCGCATAACAGATTTGATATAAGGGAAGATTGCCTTTGGACAACGCGCCTACATGAATCTGCGACATTGCGATCTGCGATTTGCTGCGCAATATCGCAATATCGCAATATCGCAAAATGAAGCCATCGCAGTTATGTAAAATAGCGCAAAAGCGGAAATTGCGCAATAGCGCAAAAGCGCATATCGCAAATCTTGCAAAAGCGCAAAATGGTAAACAGCGCAAAAGATATTCGTTTAACATTTCTGTTTTTTGTGCTATGCGATCTGCGACCAATATGTTTATTGTATAGGTTTTTGGGATCGCATTATCGCAAAAGCGCAAAATCGCATTTTCAGTTTTATAAAAGATATATATCATTTTGCGATGGGTGCGGTATTTTGTTTAAAGAAAATTTTTATTGTAATCTATCATAAACTTAAGTGTTTCTTAATGTTCTTTCTAAGGGATTTCTCTAAGTTTATGATAGAAAGTTTTATTTGAAAAGGAAAACAAATCCTAATTGATTTTTTGGATTTTTTAACTAAGGGTCCCCATTTATTTAGTATTATTACTAATATTAAATAAAAGGGGGTTGTTGCTGGTCACAACAAAAATCAATGAAGAAAACCAGAAATCAAAAACCTTTGTACTGACAGAATGGGAATTAGAACAAGCATTGGAAATTGCGCCCTTTCTAGATAGAGATATTTTAACTGAGGAAGACATAAAAACAATTTTGAGTTTTCTCAAAATCATCCTAAATATAAATCTTCTTTTAGTTCACAACAAGAGTATTTTCCTTTGTCTCAAAACCCAACTGTTGGCTCATCTTCTTCTCATAAAAAAGGAGATAACCCTCTTGAAAGTTTTACTTTTAGTCTTTCTAACTTTTTAGCCCAGCAAAAAAGACTTGAAGCTGCCTCAATCCTTCAAGAATCAACATGTGAAACTGATTCTCTCAAAGAAATTGAAATAAAACCTTATGTTGTCCATCTTTTTGAAAATCCATTATTTTCAACTCCAAAAACTGAAATTTTAAGCATTCAAACCTCTATATCAACAATTTTACCATATATACCTCAACAAGTCATGGCTCATCCTGCTCCTACAAGGATACAACAGATTGTTGCTGCAAGATATGTGCCACTCATCCTTTCTCAACCTTTGCATCCTCTTCCTTAAGGAGATTATTTGAAATATTTTCCCAAAGACACAGGAGAGGGAGAAGGAGTATCTCCTAAAGAACACCTAGTTTCCTTCTACAATTATGCCGATAATAAAAGCATTGAACATGAAGATTTTTGGTCTAGATTTTTTGTTTAAAGCTTAGATGGTGAAGCTAGGAAGTGGTTCAGAAATTTTCTACCCAATTCAATAAAATGAATATATGACTTGGAACAAATGTTTATAAAACAATGGGGTGATTGAAAATATTACTTGTTTTATCTCACAGAATTTGGGGCTTTAAAGAATAAGACTAATAAGTCATTGGAAGATTTCACAAAGAGGTTCAATAAATTCTATCAAAATATTTCTGTAGAGGTTAAACCCCCTGAAACCACATCCATGATTAACTTTTCCAATGCCTTAGATTCCAATTTT
The DNA here is from genome assembly GCA_034641835.2 of Pinus albicaulis. Taxonomy (NCBI): domain Eukaryota; kingdom Viridiplantae; phylum Streptophyta; class Pinopsida; order Pinales; family Pinaceae; genus Pinus; species Pinus albicaulis. The sequence goes on along the minus strand of JAXQQM020069155.1, from coordinate 22,368 downwards.
ACACTATGGTTGAGAGCTGAGAAGCCACAAACATTGGTGGGTATGTAGGAGGCTACTATTGCAGTACAATCCAATATTATGGCATCAAAGAAGCTGAAAATTGAAGGAGGGAAGGGGGGAAAATATAAAAAGTAAATGAAAGAGGAGAAACCATCTTCCTCCTCTAAAAATTTCATAGCAGAAGAAAAGCTAGATTAGACTCTCTAACTTGACTAAATATCTTGCTTCTAAAATGAAAAAGCTAGAGTTAGAAAGCACACCTGCTGCTAGGCCCATACAAAATTAAGGAAATGGAAATCAGGCTCCTTTTAGGATACCTTTTCAGCCCCAAAAAATTTTACAATTCCCCAGGAGAAATCCTGACAACCAAATGTTCAGCCTCCACTGAATAATTTTGCTGAAGAAAATCAGCAAGAAGAAGAAGTGGAGGATGAAGAAATAAACCTTGTTAGAGAGACATCACAGTCAACTTGTTTGACTTTATAAGAATATGAAGATCAGTCTAGGAAAAATATATTTTTAGTTGATCAGGAAGCTCATATTCATGCTCAGAATGAGAAAAAGAAGCCTGAAAATTGGATGAGAAATTATCCTTTGAGGTCAAAAGGGGCTGTCTAGCAACCTCAAAAAAAACAAGATGCTAAAAAAATTGCTGCCAAGAAAAAATAAAAGGTTAATGATGTCTCTTCATCACCTAACCTTGCTCCAATCATCAAAACAACTACTGAAAATAAAGATTTGACTCCACTAAATTTCAGTTTTAAATATGAATTGAATGAGATCAAGATTCCAGTCCCACTCCTAGAGATACTGAAAAATCCAAATTACAGAGAATCATTCAAAAGTAAGCTTCAGGCATCCGTTTCTCCTGACTATGTCAATATTGAAGATGAACATCCTACTATGTTTTTAGGTAGCCATGTCTAAGATCAAAATGATGATAATTATCCTTTTTATCTTTCACTCAACATTCATAAAAAATTGTTGCATAATTTCTTATTATATTCTGGGGCCTCTCACAATCTGATGCCTAAGAAGTGATGGATGAATTGGGACTAGAAATCACTAAACAATATCATGACCTTTATACTTTTGACTCCAAAATGGTCAAGTGTTTAGGGGTAATTAAAGACTTGGTAATTTCTCTTACCCAGCTTCCTATGAAGACTCTGGTGATGGACATAGTAGTTGCTGATATACCATCAAGATTTGGAATGCTCCTTTCCAAATCTTGGTCCAAGAAGCTGGGAGGAACTCTTCAAATGGATATGACATACACCACTATCCCAGTTTTTTGAGGAGAATTTAGGAGTCTGTATATAGAAACACATATGGCTTATATCATAAGTGATAAGAAAAATATATAAAATCATCCTATATATGTAGAAGAGAAGGAATTAAGATCATCTATTTTACATCTTGCTGCTGATGACAGTGATTTTAAACCCGAAATTAATAAAAAAAACAGCTACTCACCTCAAAAATGCAGAATTTAGAAGTTGGACAAATCTAGAAATTATATTTTGATGGAGCCTCATTAAGAGAAGGATCAGGGGCTGGTATAGTTCCTATTTCTCCCACTCAGCAGGTAGTGAATTTATCATATAAATTGCAGTTTGTCACTACTAATAATACTGCTGAATATGAAGCACTATTCTTGGGAATGAAGGAAAAAAAATTGGGAGTAGAGCAGAGCAGTTGAATGTTTTTGGTGATTCAGAGTTGGTGGTACAACAGGTGAGAGATAAATATCAAGTAAAAAATTCAAAGCTGAAGAATTATAGAAACGAAGTCTCAGATTTGATTGAACATTATTTTTTAGCATTCAATTTGAATTTTGTTTCTAGAGAAGAAAATGGAATGGAATATTTATTGGCCATTGCTGCTAGTAATTTTAAGGTCTCTCTTGATGTCAAAGCTACTTATGATATTCAGATTAAAAATAGACCTTCCATTCCTGACAATATCAAACACTGCTAGGTGTTTGAAGATGATAAAGAAATTTAGAAATTTTTAGAATGTATGGAGGAGTTTTTAGATATTCAAATTGACAATGAACAAGACACAACTGAAAGTCAGAACAAGTCATTCAAAAAGAATTTGGCTGGAGAAGACATTATTGAGCTGAAAACAAACTTCATTCCTAAAGGCTTGGTCCCTTTAGAAAGGTTTTTTGACAATAATGATGTCTTTTTGAAGCCTAACATCAAGACAGGTGGAAAAAGTACAGTTGATTGCAACATTGGTACTGAAAATCAGCCTAGATATATTAAAATCTCTAAATATCTTCCCGAAGAAAGTAGAACTAAATATGTCAAATTGCTGAAGCAGTATGCTGATAATTTTTTTCTTGGTATTACAGTGATTTGAAAACATATGAAAGAAGCATAATGGAGCATAAAATCCCTCTCAAATTAGAATCTAAACCTGTGGCACAAAAGATAAGGCATATCAATCCTATGCCGCTCCCTATTATTGAGAAAGAAATCAGAAAAATGTGGGAAGCCAACATAATTATGCCTTTAATATTTTCCAATTGGGTAGCTAATATATTCCTGGCTGGAAAGAAGAATGGAAAAATCAGAATTTGTGTTGATTTTCGCAATTTGAACCGATGTTCACTAAAATATAATTATCCTACCCAAAATGGATCGTATTTTGTAGAAAGTTGTAGTTTCAAAGAGAATGTCAATGATAGATATATTTTCAGGATATAACTGGATTTCAGTTGACAAGCACGATCGGGAGAAAACAGATTTTACCACACCCTAGGGAACTTTCATGTACAACAAGATTCCTTTCGGTTTGATGAATGGAAGTGCAACATTTTAGCGGGCAATGAATATTGCCTTTGTAAGAGAAAATGACAGATTTTTTGTAATTTATTTAGTTGATATAACAGTCTTTTCAAAAGCTGATCATGACCATTTAAAACACTTGCAACAAGTATTTGATAAGTGCAAAAAATTTGGTTTATCTTTAAACCCAAAGAAATCATGCTTTGCTGTCCAAGAAGGAAGACTGTTGGGGCATTTAGTAATAGAAAATGGTATTTGCATTGACCCAAGGAGAGTTGAAGCCATTCAAAAAATTGGTTTACCTAGAAATAAGAAAGAGTTACACTCATTCTTGGGCAAGATTAATTTTCTGAGGCGTTTTGTTCCAAATTTTGCAGAATTAATTAAGCATATAAATGTATTGTTGAAGAAAGATGCAGAGTTTAGATGGCAAGATGAAGCAAAAAACTCTTTCTTGGTGATCAAATCTTCTTTGACTGAAGCCCCAGTATTAAACAACCCTGATTTTGAGAAGGATTTTCTGACTTTTTCATATGGTTCTGAAGAAACTATTGAAACAATTTTACTTCAAAAGAACAAAGAAGGCTTGGAGCAGCCAATTTATTTTTTCAGTCTTGCACTGATGGAAGCTGAATTGAAATACATCTTGGTTGAAAAACAAGCATATGTACTGGTGAAGTCTCTTAAGTCTTTTCGAATTTATGTGTTGCATTATAAGATTGTTGCTTTTGTACCAAACATTGTTGTCAAGGATGTATTGTTGCAGCCCGACATAGATGGTAGGAGGGGAATATGGTTGAAATTTTTTTTGGAGTTTGACATTGAAATCATACCTACTAAGTTGATAAAAAGACACCGTTTAGCCCACTTGATGGAAAAATCCAATTTCAAAGCTCTGAATCTGAATGTGGAGATAGCTGAAGAAACATATAAAGAAGGTACAACTGATTATACTGACATCTTTTATTCCAATTGGTATAAGGATATAGTGTACCTTTTGTTAAATTTTGGTTGTCCTCTAGAAATGGAAAAGTCAAAGAGGAGAGCTTTTAAGTTGAAGGTTGTAAAATATTGCATAATGGAGTATCAACTTTATTGGAAAGACCTTGTAGGAGTTTTGTTGAGATGTCTAGATGAGATTGATTCCCAAGAATTTATAGAAGAAATACATGCAAGGGTATGTGGCGGATGTTTGTACTGGAAATCCACTGCAAACAAGATTTTAAGAGTTGGTTATTAATGGAAAAATATTTTTTTCTATTTTTTTTGCTAAATTCAGAGCTTGCAATGAATGTCAAAAGTTCACTTGTAAGAAAAAGCTACTCCCACTACCTTTGATTCCCCTTTCAACATATGCTCCTTTCCAGTAGTGGGGGCTAGATTTCATTGGTGAGGTTCATCCACCATCATTAGGACAACACATGTGGATTCTTACAGCCATAGATTATTTCACCAAGTGGATTAAGGCCATTCTAACTAGAAATTCCATTGACACGGTAGTCATTAAATTTCTGTTGGAAAATATTATGTCTATATTTGGCTGCCCTAAGAGGTTGGTGACTGACAATGAAATGGCTTTCAAATCTGCCAAGATAAACAGTTTTTGTCAGAAGTATAATATTGATTTGAATAATTCTACACCTTATTACCCCCAAGGTAATGGGCTAGCTGAGTCATCAAATAAAATTATGGTGAGAATTATAAAAAAGATGATGATTGAAAACAAAAGTAATTGGGATACTCAGCTAGTTCATACTCTTTGGGCAGATAGGGTAAGTGTTAAAAGATCAATTGAAGCTTCTCCCTTTCAGCTTGTTTATGGTTTTGATACTGTCATGCCATTACATTTTTCTCTGCCTGTCATGAAGTTTTTAAAGGATGAAAATGATAATTCAAACCCCATGCAAAGAAGGATGCTGCAATTGATATAAATTCATCAAAGCCGAGAATCCATGAGGGACAAAAAAGAGAAATACAAGGCCAAAGTAAAAGATGTCTTTGATAAAAGGGAAAAAAATCAAAAATTTCAAGAAGATGATTTGGTACTGCGTTGGGATGCAAGAAGAGAATACCATGGCAAGCATGGTAAGTTTGATAATTTTTGGTTTGGGCCATTCAAGGTTGCTCAAGTTCTCGAAAATAATAAATTTCTTCTGAAACATTTATATGATGATCAATTAGTTGGAGGTCCAGTTAATGGTCATTATCTCAAAAAATTCTTTGTCTGTTGAGTTATTCAGTCCCTACATTGTAAATATCTAGAGTGTTGTTTTCAATTAGACTCCATGCCCAATGGTGTTTATTTTTGTAAATAGATTCAGTTTCATTACAGTCATTAAAAGTCAGTTTCTCTCACTAGCTTCTACAATTTGAAAATTCCTAGAAGTTAAAGGTACTGAATCTACAATCCTTGAAGCCTCACAGGGAGGACTTCATCCCCAATAGGAGCCACTGTTAGCACTACAATTTTTTCAAATTTTTTTTTGAAGTCTGGTTGTATTTTAAAGTCATGCCTTTGATCCTATTCTGTCTCCTAACTTATGGTGAAGAACCTTGGAGGATTAAATTGTATGACTCTTTGTCACTTTTTAATAAAATTCAAAAGGAATTCTGAGCCCAATAGTTTGTTTCTGTTACAAGGTTGATAGGGTAAAGTCTCTTTTAAATAGGTATTTTAACAACTTTCAGTGGTTGAAGTCATAAATTTCCATTTGAAAAAGAGTCTTATTCTTTCACCATCATTTCCTATCCAAGGTCAAAGACATAATGTTAGAATCATGGGTTCTGTTACGAATAACACAAGAACTAGTTTTTCTTTCCATGAGAGGCAACTATCTTTTTCAAAAGTTATGGTTTTTACAAAAAAAGTAGTCTTTTTCAGAAAGGTAGTAATTTCCAGAAAATTAGTAGAAGGGAGTAGAGAAAATATTACTCGACTGAAGCCAGCATTTCTATTCAAATATTGAGGAGAGGTGAAAGTAAGGGTTGTTGTGTGTCTAAAGGATGTTTGTTTTTCATTGGAAGATGCATTAAAAGGGTGATCATTTTTATGCTAAGGTTATGCAAATGTATTGCTACTTACTAAAGGATATAGGTGTCAAAAGTGCAGTACGAGTAGAAATTATGAGAATATGTGATGGAGTTGGTGAAATGAGTTGGCAGTGGTTTCAAATCATTCCTGTGTTCGTGTCATCCTTATTTACCGAGTCTTAGCGCATGCATAAACTGCTTCCATCCGCTCCTGTGACAACTGTAGTTAACATTTGTATTCTCCATTTTACAATCATTTGTTAATAGGTGCCAACAAGAAGGGTTTTGTGGAGGCTATTCCTCGTTTTACAGCTATGTTGGAGGTTAGGTTAATAGCAAACAGTATGGGAAAAGGAGGTAATGTAAACCGTCCTGAGCCAGCTAACACTCGCTTTGTGGATAGTCGTGCTAAGACCGATTTGAAGGCAACAGGTTGGTACCAGTTCTTACAGAAATTATCCGGTGAGAATGTGGCTATCACTCAAGTGTTTGCTAATACCTTTGATGGAGAGAAGGTTAGGATTGGGTCTCAGACCTTTAGCATTACAGAAACCATCATTGCAAGGGCAACTCAAACTTCTTCAACAGGTGAGTCTTGGCATAAGAGTAATAAAAATCTTCTTAAAGCTGATGCAAATGTTTATTTAAAGCCTGAACATGAGCACATTGGATGGACTCCTACCATACACATTTCATACTTTAAACTTGAGTGGCAGCATGCAATTGCTACTGTACAGTGCTACATAACTTGTGAAGGTAGGTTTTCAATCAAGCCCACAAGTACTAAATTGTGATTAGTCCGTGATTGTGCTAGTTCCATGAACCTACCTTTTTCCTCCAACACTCGATTACGCTAAACTGCGGCTTATCAATAAAAACTACAAGCATTAGCTTAATTAATCCCGGCGAAAAGCGTATATTTTTTCTGAGGCACGCCAATTTTGGCAAGAATTCAATTTTTAGAAAGTTAACTCAAAGTTCTCCATGAGGAGAAATTGGGCAAAATTGTTTAGCCAATCTCACTAATTTTGACCATAATGTATTTCAAAGTAGTGCAATGTGCCATTTGAAGAATACATGTTAAACTCAATAGTAGGAGCAGGTGAAAAGTATGTCATCTATAAAAGTTTAAAAAGGAATTAAAGATTTTGAAGATAGCTACCAGTGTTAATTATTTCAGAGCGACGCATTCCAAATTTAGCAAACAAATAGTCATTTTTGGGATATTATGATGTTTTAAACTCATGGGAACATGTTCCAAGAGGTTCTGAAGCTTGTAACATCAATTTGAGCACACTTTAAGCTAATACAAAGGTCACACTATGACGCGGGACCAAGGAGATGTAGCCTAGGAGGGGTGAACTCCTTTATCAAAATTATTTGTGTTAAGTTCTGATATGCGTGTTTACTATGCTCAATATTGCTTCTATTCTGTCATTTAAAATTATGATTTTTAAGCTTATGAAAAAATCATAATTTCACTAAGCACATTATTTGACAATCACATGCTCATAAACAAACCTATGAAGGATAAGTGAAACAAAGCAAAGAAAAGTTTATATCTAAAATGAGACTAGCACAACAATAACTAGCATTCATTTTTAGATCAAGTTGATATCAGAGAACAAGGTTGCTTTCTTGTTTTACTTGAAGGGTTTTAACAATGCAAATTTACTAATGCTTAAAAGGTTGAGATTGCTAAAGGAGAAGGGAAGCTACTGATAGCTATTCCTGAAGTTAGGACAAGAAGGAAGAAGGTTGAGAAAGAATCATCCTTACCCAAAGGACCACTGAAGGCAACACTTGAAGCACAATATTAATTAATTGCACAAGAGGCTGAGGTAAATGAAGAGATACAAGCTACAAAGATTGAGCTTGAATCTACAACCAAAATGTCAGGCCATGAAATAACTCTTGAACATTCTGAAGAAGAGGATGTCAAGATGGAATTTAAAGAAATGAAAAAGATGGTGAAAGAAGTTTATGAAGCTTTGTGAATTGTTGTGAAGCTCTTTAATTCATTACATTGTGATGGAAACTTCATTAAGTGGTGATTCTAAACCATCCTTGTTTGCAAGACTCTTTGGTAAAGAGATGAGGCAAGACTTATACCTCATGAAAGATATGGCGCAACAACTGTATGAAGATATGTGGGAGAACACTAAGCTTCAAGAGTAGCAGTTGGTTTCCATGAAGAAAGAGAAGCAAGAACTTCTTCAAAATATGCATGAGATGGAGACTCAACTCCATGATTCCAAAAAAGCCTTAGCCAAGCATGTGCATGAAGAAGAGGTAAATAATTCAAATTTTTCTTTAATTTCCTCTCGAGATAAATGTGTAGGTTCATTTGAAAAAACAGACTAGTGGAATAGGGTCCAAATTGATGATCAAAATGGGCTATGAAGGTAAAGGATTAGGAAAACATTCACAAGGCATAACTGAGCCAATTATGGTTGAGTAAAGGACTAAGTATTTGGGTCTTGTCTATGGACAATTTTATGGAGAAAGTTATAAAGCCATGAAGGCACTTGAAAAAGTTCCAAGAAGGAATTTTGTTGCAGGTTCACACCCTCAAACATGCAAAGTTTGTATTCAAGATGAATGCAATTGTTTGAAACCCATGTTGCAGCAAGATGCTTGTAGACATGCAGCTTATGGCGAACAAGAGAGTTGTGACATCTCTAAGAAAATGAACATTTTTGTTGGTCTTCAAAGGAGATATGGAACCTCTTCAAGTTCATCTTCTCAAGAAGGTGATAAAGATGGACATTCAAAGCAACATTAAAGGTATAATTCTTCATATAATAATGTTGTTTATGATTATGTTAATCATGACAAATCTTCATACATGAATTGGAGAAAAAGTTGTTGTTCATATTGTGGTTTGTATAACCATCAAGTTTCAAGATGCTAGAAGAGAATGATAGCATACATGAAACAATAAAAGTAAAGGTGACTTGAACAGAAGATGCAAATGATTTTCACTTATTTTCAGAAGAAGGGACATCTCATTGCTCAATGTTGGACACTGCATCCAACAACTCATCCAAAGAATTTGAAACAAGTGGAGAAAAAGATTGGTGAGAATGGAATAGGAGATTCCATCATCGATGTGAGTCAAGATGATTCACAAGAAGAGGATGTTCAGTAGGAAAAATCACCATTGAATTGGTTTGGTAAGAAATGGCTCAATTTCTTGACCAAGTAAGGCATGCATTTACTTTGTACATAGATGAAAATTTCAGCCTTATGTATGCATGAATTTCTGTTGAAGTATGACAAGTTGCAGCAGATTATTACAACTTCTATGATGCAAGATTGCATGTGAATGCTATTCTGTTGAAGGAATTTATTTTTGTTGAAACTTTTTTGCCAAGATGGTGTAAAAGATGGGTATGTCACTCATTTATGTTGCAACAATTTATCATTCAGTTTAGCTCTTATGATCACTCATATGTTTTGGGTTTTTGAACTTGAAAGAGAGAGTTGAAGAGTGTACATATGCATGAAATTTTGTATATGTAAATAGAGGACTTGTGATAAGTTCATTGTAAATAGATACATGCATGAGTGTTGTCAATATGTATCTTGGAATGTCGACTTGTGTCGATTGTACTACACATATGTTTGTCGATTGTGTCGATTGTGTTGCACACATTTCATATCGATTTATGTCGATTGTGTCGCACACATTTCATATCGATTTATGTTGATTGTGTTGTAAATATGTTTATCGACTGGTGTTGATTGTGTCGCACACATTTCATATTGATTTATGTCGATTGTGTTGCATATTTCATGTTGACTTGTGTTGTTGATGTTGCATGCTTTTTGTCGACTATGTTTGTCGATTATGTTGATTGACTTATGATTTAGTCGATGGTGTTTGTCAATTGTGAGTCAAAATTGGATACAACAATGTGCAAGAATATCACCATGTACTTGATGTTACAGGAGGTGATAGTCATTGCTTTAAAGGAGCAAAACCGAGGTGGTCGTCATTTCAATTCTTGCATAATGTTTTCTTTTCAACATTGATTGTGTGTTATTGTGACAATATGTCATAGGAAGTTTTGATGCCCATTCAGTGAGAAGTGGAAGAGATGCAAAGTGATTTTCAGCCATTGCATAATGAGCTGGTTTCTTGTGTTGACACCAAGAGTTCACTCATATTGCAAGTTTAATTTGGATAAGAGGATTTCCAAGAAGAAGCTTGTATGAATTACTTGCAAGAGGGACTTCATTCTCAGTGGGAAGGCTAATAGTTTTCCAAGCACATAGAGATCAATGTGATACAGCTGGATATGTATCAGTCAACATCAGTCAACAATGCTGAAGTGGGTCAACAATAGCCAGAGAGTAGTGGTTGAGAGACATAGCCAATTACGATGCAAGGCATGTCAAGGTGATTGTCAAAAAAGACTTGTCAAGTAAAATTAGTTGATATAACTTGAAATCAGGAGAGTATTGAAGCTCAAGAATATAATTATTAGCTTTTGTGGGTCCAAAATCCTGTCAGTGGGAAGGTGTGATCAGAATTTGGATCGGGGCCTAAAATTAGCTAAAATTTCAAAGTGCTCAAAATTGATTCAAACCTAAACGAACCGATAGAGTTCGTCTCTAGGATTCTGGTGCAACTCGTTTCATCAAAATCCGAGTTCGTATGATTGAGTTATCATCTACTGTTCGTTTTCCAAAAGAGGCAAAAAAGGAGCATAAAATGAACCGATAGATTTCGTCTCCAAGATTCTGGCGCAACTCGTTTCATCAAAATCCGAGTTAGTATGACTGAGTTATCATCTGCTGTTTATTTTCCAAAAGAGGAAAAAAAGGAGCATAACAAGTAAAATGATGATGTGGCAGGTACAGTGAGCATTGTAGGGAATATTCTCCAGATTGCATCCAGTGGCACTGTGACAAGTGTCGTCTTCAGATTCTCTAGATGGGTTAAGTGAAGAAAGAAAATGTCCAATGACCTCCAATATCTTTCCTAAGTTGGAATTTGAATTTTTTTTAAGGTTGGAGTATAACCCAAACATAGGGCGCCACATGTCCTCTATGGTGAGCTACCTCCTAACCTATGGGGTCGAATGTCAAATTTTAGTAATGTTGGACATTTATGTTCATGGTCAAATTATTGGTTTGGACCTTAGTCTATATCGTGGAATTATATATATATATATATATATATAGTTTAGTTTTACAAAACCACTATTCAACGAACTCCACCAAAGTTAGAAGAGCTCCTATCTACATATGGCAGAGGCTCAAACCTGGCCGAATCGACAAGTATGGCGGAGAAGTCAATTGTATCATCATGCAAAATTTATGTTGCAGACTCCATCAAAGTTAGAAGAGCTCCTATCTACATATGGCAGAGGCCCAAACCTTGCTGAATCGACAAGTATGGTGGAGGATTCAATTTTATCGTTGTGAAAAATTTATGTGGCGGAGTGGGGGTCTAACCCCTGACCTCATGCTCGCCAACCAATGCCTCTACCACTTCTCTTACATGGTGTTCCTTACACCTTATCTTCCCCGCGCATATTTAAAGTTTCATCGCATGACCATTGGGGGTTGGAGGGGGCCAACCCCCTCCCCATGTGGCTAGAGCCGGAAGTTCGAGTGCCAATACAGTTGAACGGTGGAAAAATTTAATCACGTTTAATTAAATCTAAAATGTGGATTACTGACGATAAGACGTGATTAGCACTTAAACTACGCTTATCACTAAACCATGCTTATTTTCCTATAAGAGTGATTAATGCTAATTAATACTGAAGCTTAAGTTGGCATATTTTTCGTAGGTGCGCAAATTTTGGTAGGAATTCAAAATTTATAAATTTTACTGGCAGTTCCTCTAGTTTTAGAGGAGAAATTGGGGCAAAATTGGTTTTGGTCATAACTCACTCAATTTTCGACCAAATGGAGCTCAGTAAAAGTCATTCTAGGCTAATTGGCATGCTAGGAACTCAATGGAGCAGGTTGCAGAGGAAAAAAAGGTCATCTACTAGTGTTAGCGCATTTAAATATTTTTGAAGGCCAGGGCCACCAAGTGTTAGGGTCATTGCCAGAGCATCCAGAGTACAAATTCAGCAAAAAAGTAGTCATTTTTGGGAGATTATGATGTTTTAAACTCATTGGAATACGTTCCAAGAGGTTTTGAAGCTTGTAACAACAATTTGAGCACACTTGAAACTAATATATAGGTCACACTATGAAGCTGGACTAAGGAGACGTAGCTCAAGAGGGGTGAACTCCTTTATCAAAATTCTCTGTCTTAAGCTCTGTTATGTGTGTTTACTATGTTTAATATTGATTATGTTCTGTCATTTAAAATTATGCTTTTTAAGCTTATGAAAAACTCATAATTTCACTAAGGAAAATGTTTGACAATCACATGCTCATAAACAATCGCATGAAGGATAAGTAAAACAAAGCAAAGAAAAGTTTATATCTGAAATGAAACTAGCACAACAATAACTAGCATTAATTTTTAGATCATCTACCTTCAGAGGAAGTCAACCTTGAATTCCTGAAATCTAGCCCTATTCTACCTTCAGAGGAAGTTAGCCCTGAAGCCATGAGATCAAACCCTGTTTTAGAAGATACACAGGAGACTCAAAAAAACAATGACATTTCATTCAAAGAGCCTACTCTTTCACAGGTCTTTTCCTCACTCAAGAAGGGAAAAAGAAAAGTGTCAGAGACTATCACAATGGAAAATCCACCTTAGCTCAACTCTTCACATCTATTAGTTCTTTAGCCAAGAAGAGGAAGAAGACTATAATACATTCATATTCATCCTATGAGGAGGACAATAGTGATACAAAGTACACTGAGTTAGATTTTGAAGAGGGAGAATTTAGAAAATTCATAAATGGTGGAAAAAGGCCTATGTATATCCCAAACCCCTATATTCAAAGGCCTCACACCAAGCCTAAAAACAAACTCATATTAACAAGCAAGCTCATTGCTAAACCTGCACTTAGGGATGAAATCATAAATGTTGATGATAGCCCAGAGAACAAAGCCAAGAAGAAAAAGACTCAGCAAAAAATTCAAACACAGAAAAGGAGGTCAAAAAAAAGGGTGACTAAAGATGAGGCTATTAGAATATTTGCCTCCATGTTAGGCCTCTGAAGAATGAAGATATAGAGCCTTGAAAAATTGAAGAATCTTTTCATTTTTTCTTTATTTTCAGTATTTTCGGATATAGCTACCCTTTTTAGAGGGGGTAGCTATTATTTTCGGATTTAGTAGATGGAGAAGAAATGTTACTTTTTGGTTTTATTCTCACAAGGATGAAACTAAATTTTTCGAAGTGAATATGATCTCTGTCATGATGATTGTTTTTCTAGGTGTTAGATAACTTCCAGTTGTTTAGCCACTCCTATATTTTAGCAGATATGCAAACAGGTGTTCACAGGTTTTCCTTTCGGTTGTTGGATTCCACTTTTTTGGAGACTGTTTTTGACAAAGCTATGAGGGAACTCAACGGCATTTACTCAGCCAGCTTCAACTCCATGATGCCATGCTTTATCTTATTTCTATTTTTAGTTTCCTCTTTAATGTTTTAGATGAACTCTACTATACGTAGAAAGTTGTAATAAATTCCTAAAAACAGATTTCCACTTTTATTGGAGGCTTTTGTACAGAGCTCCTATTTTGTATAAATATGGTGCAATGCAAAGACAAAGGGGTTCGATGATTGTATTTTACAGAGCATATTGTGTTACACATTTTGAATATATAATATATCAGAAGCACTGTTGAGGAGTTATGAAAGCTTGTTGTGTGTATTGTCTACTTATCTCATGTGTTTTCATATCCAAATTCTTTAGTTCGAGATTGTGAGGTCAACTCTGTTCCATGTTTTTCTTATTCTCATGTTATATCTATGCATGATTATCTAATTTTTTCAGTCTTGCTTATCAAGATTTCTTCATAAGACATATGTGGTAAATTGTTTATGAGCATTCCTTGTAACATATATCTTTAGGTGTACAATGAAATTCTTGTAAGACTTCTAAAAGCTTTCTTTCTTTAATGCACTATCAATCTGTATCTTGTGTTATTTTTCTATCCAAACAGTGGACTTCTATCCTATAGACACACTGTCCTTTTGCATATTCTCCTAGCCAAAAGATTACCAATTTACCCTTGCTACCACATCAAGCCTTAGTACCCTCATTGTGTGAAAGCAAGTTATCTATTTGAAACCTTTTCAGAAGATGTAAGGTTTAATCACTTTTCACAATCCAATCCAAATCATATAGTATCCCTTGAGATTAAGATATGTCTGGTCAGGTAATTTTCACAATCCAAGTGCTGATTCTAGTGCTAACAGGATGCAGGCTAAGGTATGAGGTGTAGAAAAATACCTAAGGTAATGCACCACAGGTGTTGGAGATAGATATATTCCTTAGCACATCAGGGAAGAGGCCTGCATATGTTGCTTGGAATGGCCTAAAGAAAGTGTGTAATAAGATCCACATTCACTTTAATGACTTAATCAATACTATCCAAGTTGAACTCTAGATTTAGCTCTACCTAATATTAGCACCATAGAGTCAGTTGGTAAAGATATAGGTGCTGGTGCAACTAATAACAAAAAATAAGTGTATGATATCAATTAAACTAATAATAATTCTAATGGTTTCATCATAGCAGATCAAACTTCTTAACAATACTTTCTCGTGAAGACAAAGGATAAAATATCGAAAGTAACTTTTGTAGATGTGGTAGAAAATTCGGTTCACAATTCACGAGGAAATTTTTAGTGATTAGGTATGGATATATGCATACAAGGGACCTATTTTGAACAATCCTTCTCTTTCTAAGCAAGATGTGGTTATGGATGTTGGCTGTGGAACAAGGATTTTAAGTTTATTTGCAGCTCAGGCAAGAACTGCAAAAGTAATTGCAGTCGAAGCAAGTGAGAAGATGGCATCTGTAGCTTGTCAAGCTGCAAAAGAAAAGAACATGTTCAAAGAAGAAAGAGAGAATGCCAAAAATAAGAACTCACGTGGAGTTGTCACGGCAGTCCACAACATGATAGAAGATATTGATAAATTCATGGCAATTGAAAGTCAAAGTGTAGATGTGATAGTGAGTGAGTGGATGTGATAATTCCTGATTTATGAATCAATGCTCAACTTAGTTATTTATGCTTGTGATCATTGGTTAAAACTCGTTGGAGTAATCCTTTCGGACATAGCTAATATGTATGTGGTTGGTGTTGGAAAAGGTGGAACTAGTCTATCGTTTTGGGAAAATGTATATGGCTTTAACATGTCTTGTATTCGTAAGGAAGTGGTTGAAGATGCTCCTCAACAGACAATAGTTGATGTTGTGGATAGTATGGATATAGTGACAGATACCTTTGTCTTACATACATTTGATATTATGACAATAAAAGTAATCCCGTTGATTCCCTTTATGCAGGAACATAGTAAAAGAATATTATGATTCTGTAACTCTAGAAAATTACAGTGATGTTTTTGGTGTAAATTTGAAATAAAATATGCAATAAAATGACAAGCCTATTTTTGAAGCCTCCTTACCAATTGGTTTTCTAGAACAGGTGGTTCTCTGAAACATGTTCATTACATGAAAACCCTTGGAAGGCTCCAGGAAAGCCATGACGATGACCATAATTCCTATTTGATTGTTGATGTTGGTGGGATTTCTTAGCATAATCAAGTCCATGAAATCAACATTGAATTGATTTGATGTTGAGACCAATGTTGCGTGAAGTGGGGACACTTTTTTGGAAGCGGGGATGTTTTCCTGTGGGTCTACGTTTTGGGCTATAGGTACCCACATGAAAGACAATCAGGCTCCTATTATTTAAGCCTGTGGATTATCTTCAGTAGAATCAGACTCCTATATAGTAAGCGAGAATAACACAATAGATATTAGATTAATATAACCCACCTAGTTTTTATTAACATATCATAATTGGAGTTGGATCTGGTTTCATAAATCGCTGATATTGCAAACAATTCTATACCAGTGGAATTATTACATGGTTTCATTGAATAATCAACACTACTTATTGTGGTTTTGTGAAGAAATGTATTGTTAATGTCCTTATATCTCCATGGAAAAAATCCAAAAGAGATGGAGATATCTTATTAGCTCCTTACACAGTTTGAAATTTCCTTTACAACTAATCTACGGGTCTTCCCCTATTCTTACCTTGTTCCTTTGAATCGACAAAATCTAGTTTCCTTCCAGTTTGTAACTGGTATTCTAAGTAAGTTATGTTTTGGTATTGTCTATGTTGGTCATGTCCTACTTCTCTATGCCAAGAAATATTCTTTTGAAGTCCAAAAATACAAGATTTTTGAATTTCTATTGAACAAGGGTTACTAATTCTTACCCAAATGTTGATAAGTAGATACACCAATTCCTTAGTATCAAAATAAAAAACTTGTAGTTCTTTGTAATTATCTCATCTCTTCCAAGTTCCATTAATTGTTTACAATGTTTGAAGAATTATTCCCTTTATAGTTAAATCCATATTTTGTGAGAACTATTTCGTAATGTTTCACTCAATATATTTTCTCTAGTTTTCAGACCCTAAGCTAAGCTAATATTTGGAAATTTTAACTTTTGGGGTTTCCTCTGGGGAATTATTTGATCAACACTCTTTTTGTGACTTTTCTTTTGCATTCATTATTTTTTTCCTAATTCTAGCTATGTACTTAACTCTTTTTGTTGTTGTTGATATTGTAGTTATAGGAGGTGTAGGAACATCCATTATGTAATTACAGTGGATGTCCTATTTTAGTCCCATTGATCTACTTTTGTAGTCTGGAAATTAATAAAGATATTGTGTGAAATTAGAATATAAATCATTCTTCCTTTTCAAGATCCAAAAATATCATTCTTTAAAATTTTCCTAAAACTATCCCTAATTCTATTCTATGACTATCTATAAACAATCTGCCTAGTCTCCTTGAAGGAAGCCTTCACAAAATTAGATATTCTCTTTCTACATGTAGCCAAAAGTTTACAAGTACCACAGTAGCAACATAGAGACATATGAAACATATGCTATGGGTTTGGAACCCTACATCAGAACAACAAACTTTCAGAATATGATAATTATATCCCTCCCCTAAACTCTTGTTCAGTAAGGGACCCATCGTGTAGTAACAAAGCTTTTTTAATAACCAATCTGCCAGCATATTCAGATATTTAAATATATGTGCAAAATATAGACCATCAAATCTCCCCTAGGGTCAACTAACAAATTATCTATTGTGCACTTATTATTGGACCAATCCACCATCAGATTTGAGTCTCAAAACACTTGCAACTTTTTTATACCCTATTTTTTGTTTTTTTCTAGAGGAGCCACATAACTTATATTTCTATTTGGTTATTTGTGCCAAGTACTAATGCTAAATTTAGCTTGAAATGGTGATTTCAATCCACAAATTGAATGATCCCAACCCACACAAACCTGGAACTTCTTGACATGCTCCATCAAAAAACAACCAGGCCTAGTCATAGCTATGTTACTGTTTCCTTTAGAATTTTGGTTGTTTACTCTTTCTAGGAAGATCAATTTCTACTACAAGTATTCCTAATTTCATGGGCTACCTGTGTTGGTCTCAACTCATTATCTAGGAATATATTTATGTTTCTATATAACTAAATACCCTAAATAAAAAAAGACTGTAAAGTGCTGAAATTTTTTACATATTTGTCTAAAATCCAAGAATAAAAACATTCAATAAGAGTCCTCTGCTCCATTTAATAAAAAAATTTAGTGAGAGTCCTCTGCACCATTTATTTCTCCCATAGAACCACGTCCAGAATCATGCTTTGATCAATGAACCAATTGGAAAAGGAAACAATGGTATGGTTTTTCGAGCCTCAGAGCTCAAATGGCTACTGAATGCATCCTTTTATAATCTAATATATGATTGATTGCTCCTGGAAATTCTACTGAATGAAGGTGAAAAATACCCACCCCCATTTATATATTCGCACTAGGCTACCACAATAATTTGATTTGGGATCAATCAGTCATCTGTCATCTTTCTCATCATTTCCAACAGCTTTGTGCCCATACGTACTGGCACTATACTCTATTCGTGCTTCTCAATAAATAAATATATTATAGGATATCCATAGGAAAGCTCTCAAAACAGGAAACAAACAAGTCATCCACATATTCCTCAACATGTTCCTCACTGTTCTTGCACAAAATACATATTCCTGCATGTTTATCTTCTGGAAATTATCCCAAATTAAAATTTTGTTGTCGAAAGTTAACCAGAGAAAGATTTAGCTTTAAGAGGAATTTCTAACTTTTAGACTAAGTGCCACCATAGGGATCTTTCCCTCATCATTTGTTCTTCCATATTTAGCATGTATTCTACTATGGCAATATATTAGTCAAACCCCACATTTTTTGACCATTTACATTTAGCTTATATTGTTCAAAAAGTTTAATTGCACGTGAATTAAACTCTCTAGTTCTTGTTATAGCATCATTTCTCACCTTCACATGATTCATGATTGCTTTGATGGTTTTGGGCACCCATTCCTACAGACTTGGACAAATTCACTTAAAAACAGTGTAAAAATCCCCATACGCAACTATGCCCGTACTTTTCCGCGTGTATACGCGAGTCCAGCTAGACTTTTCCGTGTATGCCATTAAAATGATTAAAAAATATATAATTATTCCCTATTTTCGGGCTGGGTTGATGGTTACTCAGGTAGTTCAACCACCCCAGCACGTGGCCAACTGTTTCCAACTGTTGAAACTACTTGGAGGGAGTATAAAAACCCCTCATGTGTGTGGCCTAAGGGAGAGAGAGAATTATTGATATTATTCTCTGTTGGTATTCCCTATCCAAGTCTGATTCCCCGTGCCTCCTGCACTTTCCCAGTTCATTATAGGAAACCCTTGTTTCCTTGAGATGCTCATCTCCCTATATGTCATCTCGTATGCACCGGTTTGGAAGGAGTCTTAGCGAGGCAAGGGCTGGACGGATCCGGACGACGGTCTGCTCGAAGGCCGTGGAAGGATCAGGTGATCTCTCCACTCGCTACTTTTGTACATGCTATTTATAATACAGAAGTACCATGCTGTTCCCAAAATAAATGTGTTAGTGTATGCTTATATGTATGTGGAAATTGTTATTTAAGCATTCATTATGATTTATTTAATGTTTTATATGAATCTCACTAACATTTAGAGTAGATATATGCTGTACAACCAGTCCTTTGTGCTTGTTTCTTCTTGTCTTTCAGGTTAAGAAGGAAGGACGGTTGCTGGGGGTTTGAACCCTGCAGGATCTTCTTCAACCGTAGGACCTACGGGTAACTTTCTCATTCTACTCTATATAGTTTTTCTGAACATACATGGTTTTGTGAGTCTCTGTTAAGTAGCATGCCCCTGCTCTGTGGAGGTTGTAACCCAACGAACCTCTAGGGTGATAATTCCCCGAAACAGAACTGGCGACTCTGCTGGGGATCACATTCTTGTGATTCTCCTGTTGGGTGGTTTCAGCTGTTTGGTAGGATCCCAGCAGTTTTAACTTTCATTTGCAGTCCAGTTTACTTTCTTGCAGTCAGTCTGAAGTCCTGGTGTCTTTTCCAGGCTTGTTCTTTTTGTTTTTTCATTATTTACCTTTGCATACGCTCTTTTTTCTGCACACAGTCGCGTATACACGCATGTTTGTCTAAAGGAACCCGCATATACGTGAGTTTCCCTTAGCACAGACGCGTATGCACGCTGGTTGCATAACTGCGAAGTAGCGTATACCTAGGCAGATTTTGAATTTTTAAGTTTCTTGACTTTTTGGTCCTTTCTGGCTGTGGAGACCTATTCCTACAGTGTCTCTGTACTCACTGGAGTGTGAAGGAAGTGGTTTCATGTCTTTTCTCTCTTTCGTTTGATTGAAAACTAGTCTTTTTGGCAAAGTGTTGTTTCTGGTGCTGGCACTTCTGGATTGAGTTCCAAGATCGCTTTCTGAGCATTCTTGGCTGTTCTGCTTTATCAGAACAGAGAGCTTCTGCTCACTAAATCGCTCCTATCTTTGTGTTGTGCTTCGCATTGCGATTTTTGCTTCGTTTTTTATTGGTTTTCTTGAGTTCCATAGGCTAGGTTTTGTTGCAACTTTTGAAGAGCTTTTCTTGCTTCTTTGGAGTCTTTGTTTGCGACGAGTTTGCACTATTTGTCTAGGCTGAGTGGCTGAGTTTTCTGGTCTTCTGTTGCTCTTATTGGTCTTGCTACGAGTTAGCCTTATAAGGTTTGGGAGCATTGTTGAAGTTTGTGCTTGGAATTCGGTCTTGTTTGGTTTGGATTTTGATAGTTGTGCTTGGTCTTTTCGAGCTCTTTCTTTATAAAACAAAAAAGCTCAAAAAACATTTGCTTTGCTTTTTGTTTTTGCATTTCAAAGGCTTAAAAACATTTTCACTTGTTATTTGCTTTTGTTGTTGCATTTTCATTTTCGTTTGCTATAACTTTTGAAGCTTTTGTGAGGTTTCTTGCTTTTAGTTTTTGGCTTGATTGTGAGGAGGAGTTGTCATTTGATTTCTTCTTCTTGTTTTTAAGTGTTCTTGGTGTCCTCATTTTAAGAGTTCTTGATTTCGAGAACTAGCTTTTGGGCAACCAAAGAAGAGTTAAAACTGAAGGACTTTTTGGGAATTTCACTCTGCTTTAAGAGATTTGCATCTTAGGATTTACACGCTTGTAGTGATTTGCATTAGGTGCATTTAATCATTTAGTCAATTTCTTAGTTTTTGTGAGTGTGAGTTTGCTATTCGAAAAGAAAAATACAATTTTTAGTCTCGTAGAACCTGTATAGAGATTGCTCTTCATCGAAAGACAAAGAACTGCATTTGCATGTAGTTAAGTTTTTATTAATTTATTTTGCGTCAAAAACACCATACGTTTCATCTCCATATCCTTGTGACTTAATATAACAGCCCTTAAAATAAGCGATTTAATCTAAAATCAACTAGCAAGTTTTTCTAAGTGTCAATCACCAACTAGCTAGGTTTTAGGGCCTTGGAATAGGTGAGTGGAGAGTTAACTCTCCAAGGCCACTCAAACAAACATAGAAGTTGATTAATTGAGCGAAATCCAACTCCGTGAGGTGGACTGGGAAAGCTCTCATCCGAGAGTCAAGCGCGAGGGGAAGTGAAGGTTGAGAAGAGGGATACCCCCCCCTCCGATTAGCTGAATCTGACCTCAAGACCGTTCCGCCCAGCTTCTGATACGGATTGGTGTCCATAGTTGCCACTCCTAGGTTCCACACAGGTGACTGCGGGGGGGAATACCCGTGGTACCTGAGGCAGACGTCGCATCACTTTCAACAGTACTTCTGGGGGGTGCCCTTGCAAAGCTTGGGTGCTTGAGCCGGCAAAGGCTATCGTTAGGAGGTCGGCGTAACTGTTTCTGATACCTTCGCTAGTTTTTCTGGGCCCTAATCATCCCAGACTGCTTTCGGGAGGTCCTATACTTCGCTTTCCTATATTTTGGTGTCCGGTCCTCATCACCCGGAGCGGAAATACTTGGAGGCTGTTTGCTTGACTGTATCTCAGGGATTTTTATTTTAGTGAGTGCTCTTTGCTCCTAGCTTGCCTAGCTTTTCACTTTTTGAGTCTAATTTAAAATCTATAAAAGTGGCTGATCAAGCGCCTCGACGATCGAGGAGAATCCGGGGGTTATCTCCCGAGAGTCCAGAGCCTTCTTCGAGAAGGCGTAGGAGTGATTTAGAAGGTGGTTACCACCCTGTGGCGTCTGACGCAGTGGAGAGAGATCCTCCACAAAGGTCTGAAGGTTTCGTAGCTGATTCGGGTGTCGGTTCCGAGAGGAGCGTTCCGCTCACCTCGCGAGTTTTATTTCCTCAGGAAGAAGATTTTCAGATTGAAGACATACCTGAGCCTCCTGCTACAGGTCCATCTCCTCTTCCTCCTGATTATCCATTCGTTGTTCAGTACATCAGACCTGAGTCGGAGAGACCGCCGGATCTTCCATATCATTCTTATCTTTCGATGGCCACGACTGGGAACGCGGCTTCTACCGTGAGTGCTGCAGGCATTCAGACTCCTGCTTCTGTTGAAGCAGGGGGCACTATTGCTTCATCTTCGATTGCTTCTAGTGCTGCTGTGTTTGGCTCTGGGTTCACCCAAGCACATGCTTCTCATTCTGGTCCCTTCTGTTCAGGGTTTCCCTCTAGTGGGAATCCCTCTTTTTCCTTTTCCGCTGCTTCAGCTGGATCTACACCCATGTCTAACATGGCTAGTGGATCAGCTTCGTTTCAGGGTTTCCCCTTTGGGACTGGGCATATTCCTAGTTCCAATCCTTCTTTAGGGTCGTTTTCGTTTACGTCCCAGACCCAGAGTTTCAACCCTTGGTCTGGGGGGCAAAGTTCGACTACTTTTACGGGATGGAATCCTGTCTTTACTACAGCGGGGGCAGGGAATCAGTTTTTCACAGGTCATCAAGGGAATGCTTCTTTCCCTTCATCGAGTGCTTATCAGTCCTTTTCTCCTCTGTCTA
>JAXQQM020076653.1:42500-129787 GCA_034641835.2 Pinus albicaulis | reverse complement strand
TTATTTAATCTTGATTCTTGACATCTAGAGAGAACCCTACAACCTAACACAATCCAATGGAATTGACCAAAAAAACCCAAATAGAGTCAACCCTACTATAGGAGGAAGGGCCTGCAGTAAGAACTTACCATTTTGCAAGAGTTGAGGGCGAATTTTGTTCTGCAAGAGCTGAGGGCGAATACTGTTCTGCAAGAGCTGAGGGCGAATGTTGTTCTGCAAGAGCTGAGGCGAACGTTTAAGGGTGAACGCCGAGGCAAAGGTCGTTCGGGCAAGAGTCGAGTGAATCTAGCAGGCGAATGTCGAAAAGAGGAGAGAGCCGAGGGCGAATCCAGGGAATGCTGCTTGGGCAAGGTTGTTTGGGTATGCTAATGCTGTGGCGATTGTCGCTTCGCATGAGTCAAGGTAATGTCATAACAGAATGCCAGGCTCAAAGAGCCGAGAGGCTACCGTCGAGGGCGAATGGTGTTCTGCAAGAGCGGAGGGCGAATGCGCGCGTGACATCAGACATTAATGTAGCACACATGTACATTTGAACACTAATAGATTTTTGTAGTTGAAATGCAATGCTTGTTTTCATTTAAATGTAGGGTTTTTAAAGCAGGGAGAAATAATGGCTGCCAAATTAATAAGCGTTTCTTTGGGAAAAATTTAAATCTTGTATTGGGTGAGGAAGATAATAGAGGGTATTGAATCTTGATTCTTGACATCTAGAGAGAACCCTACAGCCTAACACAATCCAATGGAATTGACCAAAAAAACCCAAATAGAGTCAACCCTACTATAGGAGGAAGGGCCTGCAGTAAGAACTTACCATTTTGCAAGAGCCGAGGGCGAATGCTGTTCTGCAAGAGCTGAGGGCGAACGCTGAGGGCGAATGCTGAGGGCAAATGCTGTTCTGCAAGAGCTGAGCGCGAATGCTGAGGGCAAATGCTGTTCTGCAAGAACAGAGAGCGAATGCGCTCGTGATATCAAACGTAGCTATTGCGACAAATACGAAACATTTTTATGTAGCGCGCATATAAGTTTCGAATTTTTATGTAGGGCCCATATAAGTTTGGTATTTTTATGTAGCGCGAAAATAATTGTTGCTATACCGACGGCGGAAAAGGCGTCGCTATTAGGATGGTGCCTCCAAACGTCGCAATGGCGACACCTAGACATTGTGTCGCAGTTGAGACGTTTAGAGTCGTCTCAATAGCGACGCTTTGGGCCATGGTGTCGCAATTGCGACGTCTTCCTTTAAACGTCGTCATTGCGACACTAGTTTAAGTGTCGGTATTGCGACACTTTTCTATAGACGTCGATATAGCGACGGTTTCGGGGGGGATGGAAAAAATTTGGGAAAATTTCCGACATTTGGTCAAAAGCGTCGGAAACAGGTGTCGGAATTTCTGCCAAATGTAGTAGTGATGGATCAGCAAAAAGGTTTCCATAACAACCTTCCATTCTTTCATGATGAGAGCCATTAGGTTTATTCACCAAAGGCCAACTTGCACACTTGGGAGGAGCCATTGGGAGATGGAATTTTTGTAGAAATTTTGAAGCAATGGAGGAGACTATGGGATGAGAGGGCCACAAGAGGAAGAGGGGAGATTTTGCAGCACCCTTGCAGTTGCTTGAGGACAAGCAACATTTGGGAGGGGGAGATTGTAATATTCCTAATTTAGCTTAAGCTAATAGGAATATTAATTTTTCTTTTGAAATCTAGATGCATGAATAATTGGGAAAGGAGGCTCCTAATTTGCTCAAGTATGAATAAAAATCTCTCCTAATGTGAAAGGGGCTCATGTAATAACTAGTTCAAGCATCCACATGTCTGAACAAGGTCTAAACTATGTGGACAAGGTCAAGTTTGACCAAGTCAACATGATTTATTCTCAAAGAAGTGGATTCTAAATATAGCTAGCTCAATGTGAATAGAGATCAATCCGTCTAGATAAAATGAAGGCACCATGAGTCTGAAAAGGGGCAGGGCATGAAGAATCAATCAAGTTTGACCAAGTCAACAAAGCTGTCTAGATACATTGCACCATCTTGATGGACAACGCATTTTTTGTGGAGGAGCCTTTGCATGGAAGCAAACTCATAGTGGGTGGGACCCTTGGATGAGGAAGCTCATCAATTATATAATGAAGGAGATGGAAAGCTTATGGACATATTGGAGATTACATTTTCATGAGGTCTTCTTAGACTTCCTGCATACTTTGTTGTTTGGCTAAGTTGCTGCACTGCTTAGTGCAAGGGTTTTCCCGGGTGGGGATTCCCTACTCTTTCTTGGAGATATTGCTTGAGAAATCTAAGAGGAGGTTTCAGATCTAAATTTTCCACTACCTGGTGTTGGGCCAAGCATCTACCTTCAGAAAAAACGCAGTCCCTTAAGAAAACTGCTTTATTTCTTAAGGTTTGCAGTGGAAGGGGTTAAAACCCCAATTTGAGGAGCTAGAGAAGGATCAGCCTTTCTTTGGGAAAGCTAGAGGAAGCATCTACAGCAATTTATTTGAATTTTCAGCCATATTTTACAGAGCTTCAGCCATACGGCATTATTCAGCCACAGATTTTGCAGCAGCTTCTCTTGTATATATTTTATGTCAAGAAATCCTTGTCGGGTCTTCTTGGATTTGTGTAAAAGAGATTAGATCTATGATTTTGTACATAATTGAGTATTATAATAACATTATTAGTCATATTTCTCTATTTTCTGAGTTAACCTCTCTTTAGACTGCGCAGCCACTTGTGCAGCTGCTCCGGAATTTTGGCAGTCTTGGGGTTTTGGCAATTTTAAGCTGTCTTGAGCATGGGAGGCCTGTTTAACTAAGCTAAAGGCATTTTTTTCTGAAAATATTTTGCATACATGTCCTATATTTTCCATTCTAAGGGACACAACCATTTTCCACTGTTTTAACTCAATATTCAGAAAATAGCATTTTTGAGGCAAAAATAACTGCTTTTCCCCACTTGGTGAACTGTATAAATGCATATTTTGTTGTTGTGATTGTTTTTACGATCACTATGTGTTCAAACACATTACATGAGTTGATTACTTGCTTTTCTCCAACTTTGGAATACCTTAAGGTATTCTTATTGTTGTAGAAAATTCCAATTTTGGAACATTACAGAAGAACACATATGTATTGAAGAGTCACTTCAAAAGAAGTTGGAAGAAAGCAACCAAGAAAGGGAAGCATTAGAAGCCGAAGTGGTATCATTGTGTAAGGAAGTGAAGAAGGGAAAAATTGTCCAAAACTATGCCAACAGCTCAAGGGCATTGGAAGAAATCATCAACAATAAACAATCTTACAACGACAGAACTAGCCTCGGTTACAAAGAAGAAGAAGAAATACCCTTTAAAACAAAATACAATGAACCTATGAGATATGACATGCATGTAGACTTCATTGGACAAGATTTTCAAGAACGTCCTTGGAAGATGATTCCTCGACGAAGATTTCCATCCAGGTACCAACATATTTTTTATGGCTATTGTTATTCATGTGGAAAAATTGGTCATAAAGCTGTAGAATGTCACACATACCCTAGGAACCAATACAATTCCAAGAGATCCTTCAAATATGAACCTCCCAGGGCTCAACAAAACATCAATAGATTTGAACATTTAAGAAATAATATGGAATGTTACAAATGTAAGAACTTTGGACACATAGCCAAAGACTGCAGACTTGAAAATCCTCCAGAGGAATCTTCGAAGCCACAGAATGAACGAACATGGAAGGAGAAGAAGATTAATAATTGTGCTCTCGCTCTCAAGGCTCAAAACAAAAAATATGTGTGGTATGTTGACAGCGGTTGCTCAATGCATATGACTGGAGATAGAAGGAAATTTGTATCTCTGAAAGAGAAGAAGGATGGAACCGTATCCTTTGGAAATGATGGATCTTCAAATGTTATAGGATCAGGTACCATCACTCTTGGAAGCAAAGATGTTATAGCCAAGACTGTTCTATTAGTTGAAAACATGAATCACAATCTGCTCAGTGTTGGACAAATGTGTGATCAAGGACACACAATGTTATTCAACTCCACAAAATGTGAAATCAGGAAAGGCAGGTATGGTAAAATTGTGGCTATAGCAAGTCAAGCTCCAAATGACATATATGTTCTAGATGAAGTAACTAAAGCATGTCTACTAGCTAAAGAAGATGAAATTTGGTTATGGAACAAATGAATGAGTCACATAAACTTTGACAATCTTGTCAAGATAAGAAAAAAGGAAGCAGTATGAGAAATGCCAAAAATCTCAAAACCTTGCAACACACTATGTGAGGCCTGTCTGCACGGAAAGCAGACAAAAGTCCAATTTAAAACAAAAGAAAATTTTGTATCACATCCATTGGAATTGATACATACTGATCTATGCAGTCCTGTGAGAACAAAAGGCTTAGATGGATAATTATATTTCATGTTAATGATAGATGACTATACTAGGATGACAGTCGTCAGTTTCCTAAAGAAAAAATATGAAGCATTTGAGTGCTTTAAGATCTACAAGGAGTTGGTCGAAAATGAAACTAATTTGAAAATAAAGTGTCTAAGATCAGATAATGGCGGAGAATTCACTTCCAAATTATTTCAATAATACTGTGATGAAAATGGAATAAAAAGAAAATTTTCAACAGCACGAACACCTAAGCAAAATGGAGTTGTTGAAAGAAAGAACAAAATTGTACATGAAATGGGTAGAACAATGTTGAAGGACGCAAAATTGGATGAAAAATTATGGGTTCAAGCAATTGATACGACAGTCTTCATTATCAACCGAAGTCTTCTCAGAAATAATTGCAACAAGACCCCATATGAATTATGGAAAGGAAAACTAGCTAATGTAAAATATTTTCTTCTTAAGCAAATGTTATATCAAAAGAGAAGATCAAAATTTGGGTAAGTTTGAATCACGTGTTGATGAAGGTATCTTTGTTGGTTACTCGCGCAAAAGAAAGGCCTATAAATGTTATAATCTAAGACGAAAACAAATAGTGGAGAGCATAAATGCTACATTTGACGAAGATGGTGTTCTAAAGAATAATGATGAGGATCTAGAATCTTTGAAACTTGAGACAAAGGCTGAAAAAAACACAGATAAAATTCTAGAACAAGAAGCAACTATCAACCAGGAAGAAGTAAATAATGATCATCAAGATATACCAGAACAACAACAAGAAGCTTCTCCAAAGAGAACAAAAGAATGGATTCAAAAGAACCATCCATAAAATCAAATCATTGGTGACATAAATGAAGGTCGACAACTTCATTCATCACAACAAGCTCACATTGCTTTTCTAGCAACCTTTGAGCCTACTATTTTTGAGGAAGCCAGCCAGAATGAACATTGGGTAGCAGCTATGAATGAAGAACTGGATCAAATCGAGAATAATAACACCTGGGAATTAGTTCCACGACCAAAAGATAAAAATGTCATTGGGACTAAATGGGTGTTCAGGAACAAATTGAATGAAGATGGGCAGGTTACCAAAAACAAAGCAAGATTGGTTTGCAAAGGCTATGCACAAGTGGAAGGAATTGATTTCGACGAAACATTTGCACCAGTTGCCAGAATGGAAGCCATTCGAATGTTTCTTGTCGATGCATTCTCAAGAAAAATCAAAGTCCACCAAATGGATGTTAAGTCATCATTTTTGAATGGTGAATTAGAAGAAGAAGTTTACATCGAACAACCTGAAGGTTTTCTAGTATCAGAAAAAGAAGACTATGTTTGCAGATTAAAGAAGACTCTATATGGTCTCAAACAGGCTCCTAGAGCATGGTATGCTCATCTTGATGGATACCTATGTCAACAAGGGTTCAAGAAAAGTACTGTTGATAGCAATCTTTATGTACAAATAGATAAATATAATTTAACAATCGTTGAGGTATATGTGGATGATATAATATTTGGTAGCAATGATGATCAACTAAGTAAGAAATTTTCTACAAATCTGCAAAGTGAGTTCGAGATGTCTTTACTTGGTGAGCTGACATACTTCTTAGGACTTCAAATATCTCATTAAGAGAAAGGAATATTTATATGTCAAGCCAAGTACATCAAGGAAATGCTCAAGAAATTCAAAATGGAAAATTGCAAACCCGTCCTTACTCCGATGGTAACAGGTTGCAAATTGAGCATAGACGACTCATCTAAGGATGTGGAACAGAGGTTGTACAGATCTATGATTGGTAGTCTTCTATACGTAACCACTTCCTAGCCAGAAGTTATGCAAGCAGTTGGACAAGTAGAAAGATTCCAAGTAGCACCAAAAGAATCACATATTATTGTTGTCAAAAGAATTCTTCGATATCTAAAGGGAACAGAAGAATATGGCTTGTGGTATCCCAAGGGTAACAATCTCATTATTCAAGCCTTTACAGATGTAGATTGGGCAAGAAGCATTGATGATCGTAAGAGTATTAGTGGAGCATCATTCTATCTAGGTGGTTGTCTCGTATCATGGTTGAGAAAAAAGCAAACCTCAATCTCATTATCTACAGTAGAAGCAGAATACATTGCAGCGGCAGCATGTTGTACTAAATCCCTTTGGATGAAAAAAACTTTGCAAGATCTTCAAGTACAATTCAATGAGCCTATTCCCATATTTTGTGACAACACTAGTGCCATCAACATCTCCAAGAATCCTGTCATGCATTCAAAAACAAAACACATTCTAATTAAATATCATCTTTTTAGAGAACAAGTTGCTAAAAAGAATATCAAACTTGAGTATGTTGGTACAAAAGAAAAAGTCGTTGATATCTTCACTAAACCTTTACCTCGTGAAGAATTTGAATATCTTTGCCAGAAGCTTGGGATTCTCCCAAGTTCTAATTAGATTTTCCTTATTCACAATATAAAGGGGGAGTGGAAGTGTGTACAGGTCTGCAGGATGGTTGTGTGTCAGGGGGAGTTACCCTTTTCCATTGATGTCAAAGGGGGAGAGAATGTTGCAGGAAGAGGTGTCATGATTGCGCGGGGAGTACTTGTGTTGCCATCAATGCCAAAGGGGGAGATTGTTGATCAGCGGTTGTCATTGATGTCAACCCAAGAAGTACTAGGGGCTACCCCAATATTGCATGGGAATTTTGACCTACCAAATGAATATATTCTAGGTCAATAATGTTTTTTACAGTTTCTACTTGTCAAGATGTTTCCATTGATATATGGCACGCCACGTAATTCTTCACGGTTTGAGAGATATTCATGTTTGAAGTTTGTACCCCCAGTTAGTGGGCTAAAACCCCATGGGATTGTGGCATGCGTCATTGAAAAGTCATAATTAATATTTTTTAAGCTCCTAAAATACCTCCCACGTTCACTTGTTGAAGCCCCTCTCAACCAAAGCATTTATATAAATTGTGATCCTCATATCCTCCTCATGAAAGGGATTTTGCCATCTGAAACAGGTCATCATGGAATTTTCGCTCTAAATTTTTTCATACGAAGATTTAGAAGCTGAAATTTTTATGCCGCGAAGCTAAAATCCTGAGGAAACTCCTATACAAATTTCAGACCAAGATGCGAAACATGTTCAGATATATGAACTGTGGAAGTAAGTGTTGTTGCAGGCTCCTGAAATTGATCTCAAAGAAGTGACCTTGGGAAAATCGTCCTAACTCTCTCTCTGAGTATCGGATTACAATTCTGTAAAAATTAGTAGATAGTGCACAGACTGTAGTTTTTTCTCTATCAATTTCATATCCGAATGAAGAAAAATGACACGTGGCATGCCATACAAGTTCTCTCTACTGAAACAATCCATAATTAGGGCATTGTGAGAGATTGGGCATAACTCTCTCTTGAAGAATCCAAATTGGGTCAGACCTGTGGCATTGGAAAGAAGACTCAGAGGAATACTACAAGACCTAAAATCACATATGGGGGATCTTAAATAACATAAATACACCATATTCAATATCGAGCTCATAGAAGGCAAGAAAAATCTAGATCATGTGTTGTTAAGGGCTGCAAAGGACCAGAATTTCTAGGGTAGAAAAGCAAAGCAAGGTGTAGCAGAGGGTAGCATGACAAGAGAAGCAACCAAGGTGCATAACAACAAGAAGAATTTCATCACATGAAGTCTTCAAGTGGGCAGCAATGCATAGAGTCACTGTCAAGGTATCATTGTACTAAGTCATTGTAAATACATTATTGTAAAAATTGTTCTAGTGTCTATCTGCCAAGAGTTGAAGAGGCAGTGTCGAGAGGTATAGGATCATCATTAGGTGGTTGTGTCATAGTTGGGGTTATGGTCTAGTGTGTCTTATTCTTCTACATCATTCTATATCATTGTAAAGTGGACCATTTTCCCTGGTACGGGAGTCCATCCTTCTTTTATTCTTCTATAGGGTGGTAGGGTGGTGCTAGGGTGAGTTGTATCTCATTGGGTGTTGGGGAATCCATTCAGTTGACTACTAAAGAATCTCAGGCGTTGGAGCATCCATCCAGTGGGAGCTGGAGAAGAATACTTTTCTATATTCTAGGAAGTTGGAGCTTTATTTTCAATTGGAGTTTAATATTAAAGAATTATTAGAAAAGCATTAGGTGGTTTTTGTCCCGGAGTGGGTTTCCAACTTAAAAACTATGTGCATTTGTGTTCCTTTTGTTTACTGCTATCATTTTACAAACAGTGATAATAATTGAAGATTAACTAATGCTCTAATTGAAAGGAATACTGATTCACCCCCCCTCTCAGTATTTCCAACAGTTACAGCGTATGGTGAATAACCATAAGACAAACTGGCACTACATGGTTTTTTCAGCCCTGTCAGCATACTGCACGGCAGTTAAAAACTCAACAGGATTCACACCTTTCCAACTAGTGCACAGGGTAGAATCCGTGATTCCCATCGAGCGCAAAATCCCCAACGTACATGTCGCCATAGAACTCCTTGATGATACCCAGCCTTTAGAACAACGATTGGTACAGTTAGAACTCGTCGACGAAAATGGACGAGAGTCTCTCCAACATAATGAAACACATAAAAAATGGGTAAAAGCATCATTCGACTGCAACATCACCCCTCGTTCATTTACCGAGGGAGAGTTGGTCCTCTGCTACGATGTCGCGAAAGAGGCCCTAGGACCCGAGAAGTTTGAAACATTATGGAAAGGTCCTTACATCATAAAACATTTCCTCCTCAAGGTGGCATACATATTTTCAGAGCTTGATGATACATGCCTAGCTAACCCTGTCAATGGGCTCTACGTCAAAAAAATTGACCCATAAGGGCAGGAGGTATCAGCCTTAGCGATAAGATGCATGTAGCATAATCATATTTTGAAATGATCACAATCATCAAAGACTTGTTCTAAAAAATTCTCTGGTGTCACAGATGGATCGTCCCCCCATCCACTATTTTGGATTTGTGGATGGAGCCTCACAATAATCTCAAAATATAACAGCAGCCGCCTGGGCCATTTACTATCCTGACCGATCGCCATTCTTCACCAATGGAGTATGCATCGAATCAACCACCAGTAATCAAGCAGAATACGATGCAGTCATTGGGCTAATGAGTGATGCCTTCAACCAAGGCATTCACCATCTACACATCTACCTTGATTCCCAGCTAGTGGTATCAGAGTTAAACCAAGATTTTGAAGTATGGGATTCTCAACTATTTAGGAAGTATTTTCATGCACAAAGATTATGTCGTAATTTTTATCATATTACATTCATACATATACCAAGAAATCAAAACCAGACAACTGATGGCATAGCTAATCACATTCTAGACTATAATGCATCTCGTATAAACCATCATCCATAGAAAAGAAGAAAACATTAAAAATAGATATCCATCATAGGTACACATCCATCAACAAAATAACCATAGACACATCATCACAGTTGCAAAAATACTCATCTTGCATATATACATCAAAAAATATATGAGTCACAATATACAAGTCGTGTCCTTGACTAGAATGTAAGTAAAAAAATATGTCTACATGTCATAAAAAAAAGGGAAGTATCCTCATATCGGGTGCTTTCCCTAAATATACAAAATATCTAGGGTTGAGCCCTGCCAGGTGGGTCCTCTGGACCCACAACTGCACCTCGTGCCACTACAGGTGCAATAGCTAAAACTGCAAGTGCCACACGGCGCAATGTTGGGCGATGTGCCCTATCTCGAGCCATCAACGCCTCGAGCCATGTGTCATCCAAGTCATCAACGAAACCCTGGGTATTCATACCCTGGGTCAACCTCTCTAACCAACTGCATGAGTCAGCTAAGTCTATTGCACATGAATCTGCAGCCTCGACCTGAGCCTCGGCAGCTGCTAGCTACTCCTTGACCTTTGCCATCCGAGCCTCAGCTGCCTCAGTGTGAGCAAGAAGGGAAGCATCCCCCCAGCAGTGGCATCACTGCTGCCCTCCCTTGAAGGGCCAACACCACCTCCCTAACCCCCAACCTAGGCTTGATCAGCCTCACCTAGGCCCCTCCTTGGTGGCTGATGCCCCACCAAGCGGGCAAGAGGATGCCCGCCTTCCCCCACATCTGCAAGAGAAACAAGGGCAGTGTCAATGTCACCATAACAAAAATATAAATATACAGATCATAAAATCCTCAAAAAATGAAGAAAAACATCAAAATTCATATGTGTTGGACCCCACACATAGCCAGCAGGAAGTCCCATATCTGGGTTCCCCCGGAAATCCATCGTCGAATATGGATAATCTATGAACACTTGTGGGTTCTCCAATAACCACATCTCAACGGTCACATCCCAGTAACGACCAACCTCCCATCCTCCACCAAAAGGCATCACGAGTGCCCACCGCCACATCCGAGGAACCCTATGGGGACCAATGGGCACTGACACAAAAGGTCGAGGCATCACTACTCTCTTGAAGATGATGCTGCATAAGATGCTCACATATGTAAAAACCATAGAAGATCCTCCCCAGGCCTTCCCTAATTGTGATACCATGCCATCATACACATGGCATGCCAAGTCGTAGAAGTGATCATCCTAGAGTTGTCGCAAGACACCAATATTTATCCCATACACCCTATTGGGCGACGATGACCCTGTCAGGCGAACTATCATCACCAAGGCACAAATATAAGCTAATTCATTCACCGAGTCGATGTAGACACACCCGTGTGTAAGCAGCTCATCACTGCAATGCTGCTCAACCTAGCACTGTATACTCACCCTCCTAGGAGAGAGTGGGTGTGGTAGAGCCTCGCCCTGAGGCAATAAGCCAGTCACAAAGTAAATATCCATCTCCAGATAGATGACGATGTCTCTACGCCACAACACCATCACTCATTGTTTCCTGTTCCAACAACAGACCAGGAAATGAAGCAAACTATCTTGTGATCTCAGGAGGTTGTTCTCCAGAAATTTCAGCAAAACCCACTGTGACAAGAGCCTTTGCACATTGGCATCCTAAGCCACAGTTATGATAATATCGGGCCAATCTCGTTCGCACCACAACAACATGCTAACATAGAAAAAACCAAAAAATCAGTGGCTAAAATCAGAAAACCAAAAAATTTCAAACTTTTTCCTATCACTGCGCCCATTTTCTACACAAGCGCGATGACCATGCATCTGTATCAAGAACAGACACGCACTTCATCATCCAAAAACTATGCCAACTGCAATAACCTTGTGGGAAATCTCCCTTCCCTGTGAGGTCCATGCAACTCAGCCTTGATCGCTCACGCGATCGAGGCAAAAAATAGGTAGGTAATCCATATAAATCACATTTGTACAGACCCCCCCAGACAAAAATTGAAAAGCAAGACGTTCAGGGCCCTACCTGACACCGAAGGCGTGAATCCCGGGTACTCAGGCTGATCGCAACAACAATAAAGGATTAGAAGCAAGGGCTCATCTCTGACCTCAAACTCTCAAACGACACAAATAAATTGAAATGATTCACATTGGCCTATATATCACCCTTTTCTCATTATTCGATAGTCCATAATTGGAACTCAAAACTCCCAATTGCAAAACCGCAAGAAATAAAGTGATCATCACCTCATCACGGTCAAAATAGGCTTCATACATCCACGCCTCAGAAAAATTCATTTTTTTCCAGCTACAACAGTTATGCCCTCTCTTATCACTTTCCCTTTAATGTTATTTTCAATATGTTTGAATATAAAAGATGCTTTTACTTGCAATATTGGTTGCAGGTATTACAAGCAGGAAAAATCACCTGTTTCCCCAGCCACTAAAGGTACAAGAGCAGGTATCATTGTATCCCTAGCATGATAGGCTCCCCAAAGAAGCTTTGCATATCTTGACATCGTTTCTCCACAAAAATAAACCATAGGTTCCAGTCACCCGTCCATGTTTATCATCACCTCACCTCACACTTGATAAACATTCTTACAGGTCGGTAGAGCCTCACCATCCATGGAATCCATCACTCAAGTAGACCATACACCAAAGATCTGGAGCCATGGCCATAACATCAAATTTCGGGAGGCACTTCATGTTCATTCATCCATCATACATTAAGTCAAGTTTTACCTATGTCACGATAAATCCCCTTTACCGGACTACCATTATCATAAGCAAATCGAATGCACACCACCGTGTCTCACATCTGGCCTACCACACCCCCATCAGCATAACCCAGCTACGACACTTTTTCATCAGCTTCACCACCCTGGTACCGAGACCAACCAATGGTGCCCCCACCCTCAGCAAAACACCCTCCTCACACCATAGTGACAAATTATTTTCATGTTTATTGGGGCACCCCCGAAGACTCCACCAATAAGCTTTAAATATGAGTTAAATCCTATAGTTATTAAGCAACAATATAGGCAAGCTAATGGAGGGCTTGGATGGTAGGCAATAGGTCTCGCATTCGAACCTTGCGAAGGCATTTTGACCTCAAACCATAATTTTGCACGACCATTAGGAAGCCACGTGGTAGCTAGGCATTGGCCCATGTGGCTCCTCCTAATTGGTCCACCCAAATGCACTTGAACCAATCGAAACTCGGCAATTTGACCCAATCAATAAATACCTCTTGTCCTCATTCCATTGGGTGATGGGAGGCACAGTCACCCTACCTAAGCATTTCCCAGTTAGCATACGGACTGCTAACTGGGCATCCCTACAAACTCATTTTAAAATTTTTAGTTTTTTTCCAAATATATCAGAACGTGATATCGAGATCATCCAATGTTGGTTTTAGTGAATTTAGTTGTGTTGGATTCAAGGCAACGATATATTCGCTTTGTCGCTGGTTTCAAACCAATCCGAGCACTTTGAATTTTGAGCATTAAAATGATCCACCACATCATTCCTCCCCACTGAAAGCTTTTGGAACTCCAAAAGCTCATTATCAGTCAAAAATATATATGAGGGTACAATTCCCTCACCCTTCCAGTCTCAATCCACTGGAATTTTCTTGAATTTGTTGCTTTGAGATTTTCATGAAAGTACATCACTTTCCTTGATTTTGGAGTCGTGGACTTTCTATCAACAATGACATCTTGCTACAATTTTTCAGAATTTGAAAAAAATTAAACTTCCCTTGAAGGAGGTCTTCAATCAAAGGAAACTTAAAAAATTCAAATTGACTTCACCTTGAACACTTTCGTCATGATGATGCTTATCACGTCTATCCTTGCACTTGGATTGAGTCTTTACCAAATGTGATTTCCATTGCGATGCACCATCCTTCTTAAAAGAAAAAAAATTATGAAACCCATAAGAAGATGTTTTGAGGAAGATTTCCTTTTTGTCAAATTTCTTTTGTAATTTCTTTTTGACCCCTGCATTATTTAACACTGGCATCTTGTTCACACCAGTGTTCAACAATGATGCATCGTGCTGCAAATTCACTTCATTTTGTTTACCTATTTTAGGAGGAAACAAGTTAGACTTATAAAACATCTTATCACATGAATTATAAACCTCAATGAAATCATATTTAAAACTTTATTCATATCCTTGAAAGGATTCATTCTCAACATCATTGTGCTCTAACATTAACAATGCAAAATTTTGACTAGCATTAACAATTCTCCATTTGTCTAACAATCATAAGAGACAAACTCAAATTTCTATTTGCGCTCTAAAAATGTACTCAATCCCATTCTTGAAAAAATGATATTTTTTCTCATGGCGATACAAAATGGCTCTCATATTATAAATATATGGTCTTCCCAAAACAATACCACATCTATCAAGGGGAACTACATAAAATTCAACTTCATCAAAAAAGTTTGCAGTGATTGCAAATCTAAGTATGCACTTCCTTCTCACCTGCAATTTTTCATTCTCACATACCCAACCTAAAGGATAAGTTTTAGGATGAGGAATGGTCTCTAAATTCAACTTCTTGAAAATGTCTTCAGAGATAAGATTTTCTTGTGAACCACTATCAAACGATGTGTCTATCTTGGTATGTTTAGAAATAACTCTGATGTGGAAAAGCTCAATTTTTTTTTTTTTCATATTGAGTATCATTGAGACAATTTGAATAAATATTACTTGCAATGTCCTTGCCTTTCAAACCCATGGTTGTGATATTTGTTTCATCCCCAGAATCAGAACCTAAATCATTTTGTGTAGTTGCAGCGTCCTTCTCTTTCTCCTTTCTTTTGAACTTTTTGGGCCTCATCTCTGGATGAAGTTTCCAACAATGATATTCATTATGACAATCTTTGGAAAAATGTTTGCATGTAATTTTTTCTTTCTCCATCTTGATGGCAACATTATTCTTTCCTTTTCCCTTGAGCTTACCCTGTCCCTTTTCTCGAGACTCAAAGGTGTTCTCACTTGTTTCATCGAAAACATGTTTCCCTCTTGCTTCTAGATGTGTGGCCTATACACAAATTCATATAAAATTGTAGTTAAACATGAGAATTGTATGTCTCAAGTAGCTATGCAAACCTCCAATATATTTGAGCAAAGTAGCTTGAGATGAAAAATCTACACCCAATATCAATGCTCTCCTTCTAAACTCTTGGGTATAACTTTTTACACTTTGACCCTTTAATTGCCTAAATTTTTTCCAATCCATGACATATTTCTTCATGTATGGTAATGGATAAAATTGTCTTCTTATTGCAACAATAAAATTATTCCAACAGGATAAGACATTACCATGTTTCTTTATGTCCTCTTGAGCTTCGACTTCCCACCAAATGAGTGCCGCACTTTCCAACCTTAATGAAGCAAGCTGAATCTTGGTCTCATCATCCTCGATCCTTTGTATCCTGCAACACACTTCAAGCTGACAAACCCAATTATCTAATATTTCAGCATTTACCTCTCATGATTATACATAGGCAATTCAAACTTTATGTCTAGTTTTAAAAGTGGAGTTTTACCATGTACCTTTGGAGAATGTGGAGGTGTTTATGAAGGGGTTGATGTAGAAGATGGAGGTGAGGATGGAGGTGAAGAGAAAGGTGGTGTTAAAGGTGGTTTGTCACCATTCCCTACATTCCCTTTTGGAGTTTTGTACCCATTTCCTCCATCTCCTTTTGGAGTCTTATCCCCATCTCCCTTTGGAGGATTGGAGCTCTCACCTATTGCAACCTTGTATTCCTATCTTCATAGAGAAATTTCACCATTTTTGTCATATCAAAAAATTATTTTCTGAAATCCTTCTAATCCTTTGACATATTTTCAGGCTCTCCTTCATGTTCCATGACTGGTGAAGCTTCTGGTGAAACTTGAGGTGAAATTTTTGGTGGAGATTGTGGCAAATGTGCTCTCCTTTACCTAACTTGAAGAGTTGCTATGAGAAGATTTCCTTCTCCTCTTTTGAGCTTCAACCTTGTAAGCATTAGAAACACTTGCAACAAAATTAAACCCTCAAAATAAAATAAGAACCAAAGCTCTCATACCAAACTTGTTTGTATATGAAAACTTAAGAGTTCATGGTGAAAATTTCAATTGAAATGTTTAGGTTTTTTATCCAATAATGTCAATTTCATTAACACATAAACATGATTTTAAACACAGTTTTGTAGAAAATAGAGAAGACATCAATACCATAATAGTATACAGAAGACAAAAAATCATGAAAGATTTCACCCTCTTGGGCTACATCTCCTTGTCCTGCTTCCAATGTTGGGCCTCTTTCATTATGCTCAAAAATATGTGTTTACATCAAGTTAAAGTGCCCATAATGCTAAAACAATGTCTCTAATGGCACTAAAACAATAAAAAAACCATTATTTGGGCTCTTTCTGCACTCAAAAAGGTCAAAACGTGACTGAGTTATAATCCATGGAAGTTTTTCTGCTAAATGTCCTATAATTCACACTCTCCTCCAAATTGTTCTACAAATTCCCCCTTTTGTGTTCACGTGGAGCGAAAAATTCGCCACGCGCCAACAATATTCCTGCCGGACCATGTGAAATTTTTCAAAAACTTAAATGCACTCGTTCAACCCTAAATTGAATAAAAATACGCCAAGTGGTGCATTCTCCACCAACAAATTCATGGTTTGTTTTCAAACCCCATCGATTTGTTTTAACTCCGATTGAACTGTAGTTGGGTTAATTCTATTGTGGTTTGGTTTGTGGGAACTTTTCCCATGGCAGTTTCTGCTCACATCCATTGGTTTAAACCATAACATCAAACCTATATCTTAACCATGGCATATGTGACTACGTGCAGAACCTAACCACCGAAGATAATCGTCTGCTCCAGACTTTGGATAGTGTTTAATATATGGTTTTGGAACTTGCATACTCCGTCGATTTATCACATGGGTTTCAAACTTTGGATATTGTGTATAATATATGGTTGGAGTTGGGGTTAACCCCAAACCCCATTTTCCCAACATATAGTGTGGTTCGGTGGACCAGGGTCTAGGTTTAACCCCGTTCCTGACCCTTAACGACTCCACCAATAGGCTTTAAATAAGACTAAGTCCTATAGTTATTAAACAAAAACATAGGTGAGCCGATGGAGGGCTTGGATGGCAGGTAGTAGGTCTTGCGATCAAACCTTGTAGAGGAAGTTCAGCCTCAAACCATAATTTTTCACGACCACTATGAGGCCATGTTCCAGCCAAGGATTGGCCCATATGGCCCCTCCTAATTGGTGCACCCAAATGCACTTGAACTAATAAAAACTCGCCAATTCGACCCAATCAACATATGCCACTTGTCCTCATCCCATTGGATGATGGGAGGCACAATCACCCTGCCTAATCATTTAATAGTCAACATATGTACTATTGACTGGGCATCCTTGCAAACTTATTTTAAAATTTTTAGTTGTTTTCCAAATCG
The DNA here is from genome assembly GCA_034641835.2 of Pinus albicaulis. Taxonomy (NCBI): domain Eukaryota; kingdom Viridiplantae; phylum Streptophyta; class Pinopsida; order Pinales; family Pinaceae; genus Pinus; species Pinus albicaulis. Next base: position 112,543 of record JAXQQM020076653.1, on the reverse strand, counting down.
ATCAGAACGCGATATCAGGAGCATCCGATGTCGGTTTTGAGTGAAACGAGTTGCATTGGATTCAGGGCGACGATATATTTTCCTTCGCACCAGTTGAGAGCCAATCCAAGAAGTTTGAATTTTGAGCATTAAACTAATCCACTATATCACTGTTAGTGGGTGAAGGTTGAGTGTAAGCACTGAACTAGTCTATTGTAGCCTATTCCAATCCTAGAATGGAAATTGGAGGTAATTTCCATGGAATTAATTACAAGTTTTCCTAGGGCATCGAGCAAACATGATTTCATCATGGTTTTGGTTGATAATTTGGGCAACGTAGCTCACTTCATTGCAGTGAAGTCTACTAATTCAACTAGTGAGGTAGCTCAAATATTCATCAGAGATATAATGAAATTGCATGGTGTTCCCAAGAATATCATATTAGATAGATATGCCAATTTCACTTCCAAGTTTTGGAAGAAGTTTTTTGTAGGCTTGGGGACAAATTTATCTTTGAGTACAACTTATCATCCGCATAAAAATGGATAGACAAAGAGGGTTAACAAGATTTTTGAGGATGTTTTTAGGATGTATGTCATGCATCAGCAGAGGAAGTGGGTGGAGTATCTTCCACTTGTAGAGTTTGCTTATAACAATGGGTATCAAGAATCCTTGAAGATGAGTCCATTTAAGGCTCTCTACGGGAAAATCTGTAATACTCCTATCAATTGAAGTGATCCAGTGAACAGGGTGTTGATTGGACCAAATATGTTGGTAGAGATGGAGTAGGAGATGCAAATTATTAAAAGGAACTTAAAGGAAGCATAGGACATGCATAAGAGTTATTCATATCAACATAGAGCATTCAAGAAGTTTTAGGTTGGGAAACATGTGTACTTTTGTATCAAGCCCAAGAGGAGCTCCTTGAGGATTAGGTCATGTGCCAAGTTGACACCTCGGTATTGTGTGCCTTATGAGATTATTGATAGGATTGGAACTGGTTCCTACATACTTGCACTACTGCTAATAGTGAAATTCCATGATGTTTTCCATGTTTCATTTCCTAAGAGATATGTGCAAGATGTTGATCATGTGATTCAATGGTTTGTATTGCAGGTGCAACCATAGGGAGAGTTCCAACTAGAACCATAGTGCATCATACAACATAAACAAATCATGCTCCGGGACTGAGAAATAAAGCAAGTTAAAGTGCAGTGGGAAAACCTTTGGGCCCGATGAAACTGCATGGGTGATTGTGTGTGTGTGTGTGTGTTATTGTAAATACCACAATGAGCTATGTTATTAAGCTCCAATAACCAATATGTTTTTTTGTTTTGTTTTGTTTTTTATTTTCAATAGGATTTCATTGTAAATACTGCATCGAGTTATATTACAAAGCTCCATACTTAGTAGGTTTTATTTTAAGCGATTTGTTGGTCATAAGTGTCATAGAACACTGAGGATGGCGTTACCCCAATGGGGAGGGTTTTGTAACATCCCTGGGTTAATGTTTCATGTAATAAAGGATATTAAAGTAAAAAATAAGACCAAGGTCATGGGACACACATTCCAAGTTGAATGGAGGGAAAACATTATAGTGGGCATCACTTGTGGTTTATTAATGGCTATGGAAATTGGAAAAGACATTTCCAAATGAAAAGTGGTAATAAATGGAATTTAATTAAGGAAATAAAAGAAAATATGAGAAAAGGAAGGTGAAGAGACGCAAATATGCAAGCAAGGGAAATTAGAGATAAAATGAATTAAAATGAAAGAAAAAGGAAAAAGGAAAGGAAGAGGCTAGACATCAATGATAAAAATGCACCAGAGAAACAATTTACAACTTTTGTCATATTTAGCTTTGAATCAATTTCAGAGAGGAGAGAGAAATCAAATAAGAAAAGGCAAGCAAAGTACAAGCAAAGAAAATCAAGGGAGCACAAGGACAAAGTTGTAACAACGTCTACAACAACAAGATTTTGCAAGTAACAAGTTGAATGTGCAATTCCTTGCTTGTATGTAAATGCATCATGCATGAATTTCATTATTTGGTTAATTTGTTTTCATTGGCATGGGTTTTATTTGGATTAACATTGGCTTCAACCTTTCCTTGCCATTTCTTGGATAATCATGGTGTGATGGGGTTATTCTTGGTTGAGATTTGGATTGCTAGAAGATTTTGGATATGAGTGAGATGGTCTCGGGAAAATACGAAGGGTTGGGCGTGGATTATTTTTTCTCAAGGAAGCCCTCAATAGGTGGGTGGAGACAGTAAAATTCCTCTGGGTATGGTGAAGCAATTATGAGGGATCCAAGCTTGTTTTGGTTTTGTGATCTCTGGCCCGATTTAGGTGAGATCATGGTAGCTTGAGGGTGGAGGTGGTTTAAACTTTAGATTCCCTATTTGGTTATGTCTTGGCTTATCCCATGAGATCCCACATTCATGCTTGGAATATGGCACGAGATTGATTGGTTGAAAGAGAGATTTAGTTTAGCCCAATCTATGGTCAGGTGGTAAGTGGAAGTCGTTGAATTGGTTGGAATTTTCATATTTTAATATGATCTATTTTCTTTTTGTGATCAACGAGAACGTGTACTGGGTATTATGTTGATCTTATGGATTATTTCCCATGGATTGCATTCTGATGATATGTTGGTTATAATCATGGTTCAATGATGTGCTCTTGTTATGGACCTTGTTCACGATTTTATAATTTATTGAATAGTTAATGTATGCATGGGCTAACAAGTGTTGTTGCAGCTAGATCGATAGGGAATTGATCCTTCTTGGTGATTCTTTGATGAAGTTAATAATTTCATGATCAAATATGCATTCATGACTTGTAGCTTCTATGTTGACCATATGTTTGATGAAATGTTTATTGTATTTTTGGTATGTTTGGGCAAGATCTAGCCTTAGTGTTGTTTGTATAGACATACTATCAACTTTGTCATAGTTCTGGGAAGTTCTAGGTTGTTTTGGGAAATGGCCTATAGGCTAGCCCTAAAAAAGTGGCGTTGATCTCACAACTACAGGAAAATAACTAGGGAAATTTGGTTAGAACCATATGAAGGAATTTTCATGCAAGTGATTTGAGCTTTTCAACCGCATTCACAATGTGTTAAGGATGCGGTTGGGGTGTGGAGCCTGAGAAAAATGAGTTCCAGCTCAGGGATTGATCACCTGGGGTGGTTTTCAGATACCTGGGTGATGTAGTGTCCCTAAGATGTTTCAATGTGTTTCTGGTTAGTATACCCCACTTCCATAATTGAAACCTGGATGCCAGGTCATGTCATAGTAACACTCAACTCATATTTACCATGGAGAGCTTGTAATAACGGGTAAATGTTGGAGGATTAGATTACATCACCCACATTTAATTCCTTGTCACCTATATAATTATTATTGAATCATCATTTAATGCATTTATAATGGGAGCCAAACTTGTCACGTCCCTTTTGTATTTCTTCTTCTAGCTTCAGCAGGGTGTCAATCCTGCTTTGCATTATGGGACAAAGTTTACCACGAGATTCTTGTGAAAGTTGAAGTCATAGCAAGTAAAGGTTTGGAGGAAAAATGAATTCCCTCCCATACACAGGGAATTATGGTGAAGTTCTAAGACAAGTCTTAGGTGTGACTCAATCAACCAGAGAGCATTAAGTAAAGTGTTGTGCCAATTTCTCTATTGGGTTAGCACAATTTTATTTATAATACAAAGTAGATTTTTTTTGGTAGATTTAGCTAATGCATTACCTTGTGGATAATAATTATCATAATTTTTAAGAACAATTCCTTTTTCCAAGGTAAATTCATATAATCTCAAATATTAAAAATATGAAGCATTATAGAACAAATGGTGTTGGAAAGTCGAACCTGTTGATAATATTTTTCTCGATAAATTGTATCATCGCTTGATCATTCACTTGTTTCAATGGAATGGCTTCAGCCCATGTCATAATATTATCTATCACAATGAGGATGCACTTGTGTTTCTTCGAAAAGAGAGTAGTGATCTCTCCAATAACATCAAATTCTCATTTTTTAAATGGTTATTCTACTACAATACATTGTAATGGGGCAACTGATATACTTTCTCTTCCAATGCGCTTTTGATAGATTAGACATTTCCACGCATATGCGTGGGAATCCTTAAAAAATGACGACCAATAATATCTTTCTCAAATTATTTTGTGCATCGTGGTTTCACCAACAAAATGTCCTCCTATAGGCCCATCATGGAGCTCTTTCAACAACTTCTCAGAATCTGGGGGTTCGAGAAATCATAGCAAAACTTCGTTATGATGCTTTTAGAATATCACTCTTTGGTCCAATTAATAGGAGGAAAACTTTATCTAATTTCCCTATTTTGTTCTTTCGTTAGGTTTGAAGGAAAATACCATTGCTCCAAGTATTGCCTTACTTTTGTAACGGTGTGATGATGGCATATCTGGTGGATGGACAAAATCATTATTGTAAATTTCCAACTCTTGTTCCAAACCAAAAATTTCTTCTTGTTGTTGATCACCAGCTATAGTAGATAGATTGCATATACCATGAAATTTAACAGTCTGAGTGGGCTTGAATTCAAGGTCACATTCCTGCGATGAAGTCATCCAATTTTCCCTTCATTCCCCTAGTGCTTTCTGCAAAAATAAATATCTAACTATAGGGTGGGGGAAAATTACCTTAACATGACTTTTGAGATGTATGTCCTAAAATATTTGACCACCTCATATATTACATAGGCCTTCTTGTCCATGTATGGATAATTTAACTCGGACCTATCATTTTGGTGCTCTTAAATGGAATGGGTTGTTCATTTCCCTGGTCATCCTTTTGTGCTAAAACAACCGCTAATGAATAATATGAAGCAAATGTGTAGAGCATGAACTCTTTATAAAAATTGGCATTGAAAAGAGTTGAAGCCTCAATGATAACTTTATTTATTTTGGCAAAGGATTCCTTCTATTTTTGGTTCCATTTAAAAATTACATCCTTCTTTATCATGCCCTGTAGAGTTTTTACAACTTGGGAAAAAATATGATAGAAATTTGCGAAATAAATTGATATTACCCAATAAGAACTACATAACCTTCTCGCCATTAGGGAATGGGATTTACATGATTGATTCTACGTGCTCCAGATAAATATTTATACCTATCTTGGATAGAATGTGTCCTGAGATATCATATTCAGACATAACAAAGATACTCCTTTTTGGATTGAGTGATATCCCATATTTTCTACAACGCTCAAATATTTCTTTTAGATGATGTAGGTGATATGATATTCTTTTAGAAAATACCATAACATCATCGAGATATATGATCATGCTTTGACCTACTAGTCCTCTAAAATAAATGTCCATGGCTCTCTGAAAGGTAGCCCCAACATTAATGAGGCTAAAAGGCATTCTCTTGAATGCAAAGGTACCCCACTTTGTTATGAATGTTGTCTTGAGTCTATTTGGATCAGCCACTTGAACTTAGTTGTAGCCATAGAATCCATTGATAAACAAGAAAATTTAAGAACCACAAAAAAATTTGCAAAATATGCTCTATTGAGGGGATAGGATAATTATCCTTATCGAAGGCACTATTTAGATTTTGAAATTCCACACTCAAGAAAATTTCTCTAGATTTATTCCTCACATGAACTAGTTTAGATACTCAAGTAGAGTATCTGAATTTAAAAATAGTACTAGCATCCAGCAATTTATTTATTTCCTTTTGTATTAAGGGTTCCAAAGTCGGATGTGCCTTTCGATGTTTTTTCTGAAATCGTTTGACCCCTAGGAATGGAATTTTGAATAATTATTGAGTCATGTATCTTAAGGTCATCATACCTCCAAACAAAAGCATATTGGTACTGGTTGAACAATTAGATAAATGATCCTTGTTCTTTCAGGGTGCAACATGTATCAAGGTTCACAAAATTTGAGTCTACCTATGTTCCTAGATTGATTTGCTTGTGAAATAATGTGGAACTCTGGAATTTCGTGTTTAATGGCCCTTTGAAATGATTTTTTAGATTAAATAACTTTTCCAAAGATGCAACACCTTTGGGCATGGGGTTCCCTTTCTAAATGTTAACTCTTTCTACTAGAGATTTGTCATTTTTATATTCATCTATAGCCTCATCATTGAAAATATTTACATTGGTGAGGAATTCAAGAATCATTTGGTCATCATTAAAAACATGGAAGTTAGTTATAATTTCAGATATAGTAGGCTTATAGACAATTTCAATAGAAAACCCATATTTGAGAGGGGTAAACCTAAATTCTACATAAGCTAAATTGTACGTAGAAACAATATTGACTTTAAGCACGAATATGATATTAAAAGCTTTAAAAGAAGAAATTAGATGACATACCTCTTGTTGATATATTTTAAGATGAGATGAACTACAATGGACAATGTTTCGCCGCTGCCTCGTGATGATTTTGAAATCACCAATTACGTTTAAGCACTCTACCTTCAATTCTATGGATTTCTTCAAACTGAAAATCAATGCCTCATACTCTTCAATGTTGTTTGTACATTGGAATTCCAAGGAACACAATATCAAGATCTTATTTTTCTTCCTATCCATGAGGATGTATCATGCATCAACTCCATCATGTGTCTTTGATCCATCGTAATAGAGAGTCCAAATATTAGTATTTATAGAATTATTAACTAAAATAATATTATTTACATCTACAATATAGGTGTCGTTCTCTCCAGTCAGATTACATGGAAGGAGTTATGACTGTGTTCTAGTGGAACTTGTGATGGTTACGTTGGATAAAAAACATTATCATATTCTAAAAGTAAATTCCATAATATTTCTTGAGCAATATTGATAGGCTCATTAGGACCTTCCATCTTAGTGACGGTATGTTTCATGTATGGATCACTTTTAACTCTTATTTAATTATTATTATCATTAGAGGGCAGCCATAGATGAGGCCAATCTTAAGCGTAATAACATTGAAGATTTCTTGACCAATCTCTACTCAAAATTAATCCATAAGCTCCAAGGATCTCTAAAACTACAATATGCTTAAATTGGTGCACTCGTGAGTCATATACCAACCAAATTAGTAAATATTTAAGCTCACATACTACTTGCACTTGGATCTGTCCAGTTGAATTATATTTGCATTAATTTTATCTAGATTTGCATAAATATTTCCGAAAATGGGAAAAGGCATTACATTTTTCACTTCACTAGAATCAACTAAACAATTATCAACATTATAGTTGTGATTGTGAGTTGTCTCAAACATTTTTTGTGTTCAAGATAGCTTCAACATTTACAATAGCTTGGGATTGAGCAACAGGTAAATTTGTTGAAGTAGAAGTATATTTATTTGATGAATTTGTTGAAAAGGTTTTAATAATCAACTCCCTTCTCTCGAGTAACTGAGCCAAACCAAAGAGTGTAACGTTCGCTCATTGTTTCTTCATATCTTTGATTATATTATATCCCATATTACTCTACATACTCATATCTTGAGCTGAATAAGTTGATAGAGAGGACTTATTTTATACCTCTGGTATCTTCAAACTTCCCTTAGTAGTTCCCGAGGTGATTTTTAAAGTTTAACCACTTGTAGATTTAGGAGTCAAACTCTGAACAATAGTTTGGGAGGAAGTTTTTTTTTTAAGAAAGAAATTTTTCTTCTCCTAAAGGGTAGGTTGAGCCATAGGTACTTTTCTCTTCAAATTATAAGACTTTGTAGGGTTGGTGGGTTGATATTCTCCAATTGATGCTTCACGAACCAACCGAGCCTCACCACCTATGCCCATCTCCAACATAAATATAAGTGACCTAGCATTAGAATCATCCTCCATTGGAGTAGCCTCTTCTCCTTCATTTGATTATTCAGGTTGCTCCTCAGTGGCCTAATCATCAAGCAACTTATTTATTACTAAGTTCATTGAATTTACCCATTACGGACATGTCTTTTCTGAATGACTTGCTTGATGAAAAGTGTAATAGTTATTGTTGGGTGGCATTTTTGTACTCATTCCCTACATTATCTTCCCTCATTTCTACCTTTTTGACCTCCAACCTTGGGACTACCTTTTCCTTTTTCCTTTTCTTTATCTTAAAATAGTGAAGCTTTACCGTGTTTCATTATCTTGCCATTCTCATTAATTATTATGATGTATTTTTTCCTTTTTGTGGCTAATTGGGATGAATATTGGAGGAATTTATTTGGTCTTTTTAATACTCTTTCAGATATTATTTTAAGCACAAGGGACCTAGAACATACAGGCACATAGAACCAGTTGGAAGCATGTTGTTACAGTGTGTTGTTACATGGCACTGCTACCACACGAAGGGTCAACACCTTCGTTGTCATGACCTCTGCTGTTACACCACGATGTTGTTACACCGCGACGTTGTTACAAATCCATTGCTACAGACTGTTGTTACAGGCGCGCTGTTGATTGCGTATTGTCAACTTGTGGATGTTGATATGTCTTCAAAAGATATTTCGTTACAGCTGTCGCATTCCAACGACAGTTATAGGAGTCATCATATATTTTCATTTCGAATAATAGCTTTAGGCAGTTTTGATTGAAATCAATGTTTTCCCAGTCGGGACTCTTATTGAGGGAATCGGTTGTAACTATATTTGCTTTATTTTGATCAGCATGAGAATCGTAAGATTCTCATGACTGATCCGTTTCTCATTTTCTGGATATGTAACTATTATATAAACACTCAGACCTTTAAGGTCAGGGGGTTAGCACATAACAGTATCGCCATTTTGACTCTGTAATTTTTATCACCATAATACAGAATATCGTATTGTTGATGTTACATGTGTTGACTGATTTAATTCTTATTTAGTTTTCATCTCTTCCTGCATCCTGCTAGGGAGGAAGGGCCCTCCTCTTTAGCAGGGACTGCAGTGATAAAAAATATGTAGTATATCTCATATTTTTTTCTGCGTATTTGTGGAGTGTTATTGTTGTTGTGTCAGATGTAAGCAGATCTGCTTCAGTTCAGGAATTTATTATGTTGTTACAAAGATTCAATTAGAAATACCAGTTGTTGTAGTTATCGTGTGGCGCGTTAGATACCGGTTTATCTGAAGTGTGATTCATTCTTGTAGATCATTTTTAATTCCTGAATTAGTGTTAATTTTCAGCAATTGGTTCAACAATGATTTCTTCTTGTTTTATTTCTTCTTCTGGTATGATGTATTGGCACAGACAGTGCAACTATCATTTAAATAAAAGACATCGCTAGATTGATAATTTATGTGTACTGTCTTAGTCATTTAACAATGATTAATACAATCCAACATTTTGGCGTCATTTCCGGGGATGGCAATGACGACACAATCAGCCATAATTGTTTTTTTGATGGTAGGGTGTTCCTAGTCAGCAATTGTTGGGCAGTAAGACAAGAGGTAAGAACCTACGCATCGCTCTAACATAATTGAGCGGGCTCACCGTTGCTACACTGGGGCACTTAGAAGTGTGAGTTTTGGGTGTTGTTTCTCTAGAACGTGCCTTTAGCTATACATTTTTTGGGTGGTAAGATGAGAGGTAAGAACTTGCGCATCACCCTAACATATTTGAGCGGGCTCACCACTATAGAACTGAGGTACTAATAGTAAATATTGATACACATAGGGTCCATGTGTGCATTTAGGATAGTAGAGAAACCAAAACACCCCCACTCTAACTAAATACAAAAAAGGCAGGTCGTAAAAAGGAAAAGAAAAGTGCAGATTGAAGACATTCTTTGGAGACATGATTTCAAAAGCAGAGAAAGAATAGTCCACTTCATATAGGGACACTAGGAAGATAGGACCACAGAAAGTTGCCACTATATCAAGGTCGGAGGAATCTTCACCTTCAGTATCTGGACCTCATCATCCTTCGCACAGCATATCCACTCCTGAAATTAAGAATCCAAATCAGAAACAACAGTAGAAAGTTGTTGATAAAAAATTAAGGATTGAAGGTCAAGGGGAAACCTGTGGGAAACATCAAGAGCCTGAGTCAAAACAACGTTTACTTTATTATCATTATATGGATTCGGGTAGTGTAGTGAAGTAATCGGTCCTGGATCAGCATGATCCCTTACCCATCTATCAATCCCCTGCACATTCTAAGGTCAGTTCATCTCATTAGGAAGGATCAACCATGGGGGATGAAAATACTAGAAAAAATGGTACTATTACTTTTGAATTCCCAATACTGGAAACAAGAGATGAATCTCCTATGAATAATATTCCCTTATCATCTCTGCCATCCTTTCAAGAGATGTCCTTCAAATATCCTGACACCTTTATGTTCGAGTTCGATGTCTTGTGTATAAGTTACTACTACACTTCGGATGCCCAGAAGATAAAACTATTTCCTGCTACTCTGAAAGGAGAAGTGTTGAGATGGTTCATGAGACTGGGCGTTGGTTTGATCTGAACCTGGAGTGAAATGAAGGAGGCATTCCTCTCTAAGTATCAGGATTACTATCGAACCAGGGATTTGAAGAAATAAATCTTAAAAATTACACATAAGGAAGAGGAAAGCTTGGGAGACTACATGGAATGATTCCATTATAATTTACAAAGGTCTAGGTTTGGTGACTTATCGCAGGAAAACTTAGAAAAAATATTTCTAAGAGGTATGAGAGATGAATTTCTGGAGCACTTTAATCTGTTAGGAAAGGGATACATATCACAGGAATCGTTTGAATAAATAATGAAGCCCTCTCTGTGGAGTTCAAGAGGATCGTCCAAGGGAAGGAGTTCAGTTCGGGACCCTTCAGGCCGAATAGAGAAGTCCACGAGTGGAGGAGTAACTAGAGCAGAGATCGAGAATCTATTTGAGGATTTTAAAACTGACCTCCTCAGTACTCTATCTTCCCACCACAGCACAAGTCAAGAAAGCACAAGTAGAAGCTAAGCATCTTTGGCAATATTTTGTCCTCGATGAAAAAAGAAACATATACAAAGGGAATGTGAACTAAACAACATTAGCCTTTGAAACATTTGTGAGTTTGCGCATTCCACTCGTCAATGCCCAGAAGTACCCAAACTGAAAGTAGTGCTTAAGGAATCAAGCGAGGAGGTCCAGTATTCCTACTTCATCAGATCAAAGATACCATGGCAGCTGCGACCTATAGGTATGGCTCCATATTTTTCCTCTTTTAATCCTTGGAATAATGCTTATAATAGTCAAAAATTTCCATGGCCATATCCTACTCCTTCCTCAGCACAATTTCCTTCACCCTGGAACCAGTGGCCTTCCCCTCCACCAATGAGATATCCTCCATCACAATCTTATCCTTGGAGTCAGAATTAGAGAGGTAATGGCCAAAGTCCATGCCCCTATGCACTACCAATGCAACAGCAGTTACAACTGCCTCCTCTCCAAACTCCCACACCTCATGTCTGACCCCAATTACCCTTGCAACCTAACCCCAATCCGAATAACAAGGAAAGCCAGAGCATATACACCCCGACTACTTTCCAGACTTACCTTATTACTCCTATTGGGCTCAATGAGATTCAACTTAGATCAGTAAAAGTAATTAGACCTATCCATACTCCCATCATTGCCGAGGAAGAAAGTGAGTCACCCAGAAAGGGTATAGTCGATTCTGAAATGGTTGTTACACCTGTAACAGCCAACTTGGAAAGGTTTGTTGTTCCTACAACAGCCAACTCGAGCAAGGTTGGTGCACCTGTAACAGCTGACTTAGCTGTTAGAGCTCAGGATCCTCCATACCCTCAACGATTAATTGAAACTGGGCCAGCCTCACAAAATGAATCAGAGTTTCTCAAGGAATTACAGAATCTGTATGTGTGGATTCCATTGTTACAAGCTCTCAAGGAAGTACCTATTTATGCCAAAATGGTGAGAGATTTGTGTTTCAAAAATCCTGGAAGGAAGCCGAAGGACCCTGCTATTATCCATGTTATGGGGAAACTATCTGAAATAATGATTGATCAGCCTTTTTTAACTAAATATAACGACCTAGGAAATCCTATAATTACTATTCATATTGATGACCAACCCATAAGTAATACTTTGATCAATTTGGGGGTGATCATTAATGTAATTACCAAGGATAGTTTTATCTCCCTAGGACTTCATGGACTTAGACCTACACCTACAGTGCTTGAATTAGAAGATAGGTCCTATGTCAAACCTGAAGGGGTGATATAAGATGTGGTGATTACCATAGCTTCTTGGAGATATCCGACTGATTTTCTCATTTTGCAAACTAAATCCAACCTGGGGGGTCATCCTTTAATTTTGGGGAGACCGTAGGCTAGCCACTGCAGATGCATTTATTGGATGTAGATCTGGATCTATAATGATCTCATATGGGCAAGCCACCAATAATCTAAACCTTTACCCCCCGGTGAAACTGCACATGGATTTGAATAGTCCCTGGTGGGACGAATTTGAACTTGAATCTGATTTTTCCCTACCTCTCCTCACACTTGGAAAAGAACAATATTTTAAGGATGAAATAGAGGATGACATTATTAACGGTTTTATTAGCAATTCCCTCTATGTTGCTTCCATTATAGATCCAGGGGAAGAATATGAGGTAGATGATGTAAATATTGAACATATGAACCACTCCACATACACACAAAAGTCCTGTTGAAATTGAGCCAAGAAAATATTTAAACATTAATCCTGACTTTACTGTTGAATAGAACTGAATGCTAATACATCTGTTACAGAAGTGTAAGAAGGCATTTGCATGGAGTTACACTGACATGAAAGGGATCCATCCTGGCCTGTGCACTCACCACATTTACCTTAAAGATGGTTGAAAACCAGTTAGACAACCACAATGCTGAATGAATCCCGCACTTAAGGAGATAGTGAAAGAGGAATTATAGAAACTCATTAATGCTAACTTCATCTATCTCATATCTGATAGTCAGTGGGTGTCTCCGCTTGTCATTGTTCTGAAAAAGAACAGAAAGTGGAGAGTCTGTGTAGATTATAGAGAACTTAACAAGGCCACCCAAAAGGACCATTTATAGACCAAGTCCTGGATACTCTTTCTGGTAAAAAAGTTTTTTTCATTCCTGGATAGATTCAGTGGCTATAACCAAATACAGATTGCCCCGGAAGACCCAGACAAGAAAACCTTTACTTGCCCATGGGGTAATTTTGCATATAGAGTCCTTCCTTTTGGCCTTTGCAATGCACCTGCAACCTTTCAAAGGGTGATATTGGGTATCTTTTCAGATTTGTTGAATGACTGACTTGAAATTTTCATGTATGATTTTACACCTTATGGAGATGCATTTGAAACAACATTAATTTATTTGGAAAAGGTGTTGGAGCGTTTTGTACAAACTAATGTTTCTTTGAGCACTGAGAAGTTCCACATGATGATGATCGAGGGGATTGTTCTGGGACATTTCATTTTGGCCAATGGAATCAAGGAATACCCTGCAAAAATTGAGGTAATCTTGATAATCCCAACTCCCAAAACTCAAAAGCAGGTACGTAGCTTTCTGGGACATGCAGGGTACTATAGGAGATTTAGAAAAATGTTCAAAGATTGCATCTCCTCTATTTTCTTTGCTTATGAAATATGTGGAATTTGTGTGGACTGGGAAGTGTGAGAGAATTTTTGAAGTTGAAGCACTGTGTAACAGCAGCACCCATTTTGCGAGGACCAAACTGGAAACTTCCATTCCATATTGCTACAGTTGCATCCGACATAGTTGTAGGTGTTGTTTTGGGTCAGCTAGAGGGACAAAATCCTTACGCCATCTACTATATTAGCAAGAATTTAACTCCAGCCGAGCTCAATTACACAGTGACCGAGAAGTAATTCCTAGCAGTAGTGCATGCTATCAATAAGTTTCGACATTACATCACCGAGTATCAATTATTTGTACACACTGGCAAATATGCCATTCATTTTTTAATGAATAAGCATATTACTAATGGTAGAGCTACACGATGGTTATTTATGTTACAGGAATTTGATATCACTATTCTAGATAAACCTGGAAAAGATAATGTAGTTGTTGATTTTCTTTCTAGGTTAACCATAGGTGATAATTGCACTCCTACTAAGGATTATTTTCCAGATGAGTATATTTTCGCCATATCTACTCACTCACCATGGTATGGAGATATAGCCAAACATCTTGTTGCATGTAAATTCCCACACTATTTATCTTCCAGAGAAAAAAGGAAGATCATACAGTAGAGTTCCACTTACTCCTGGATAGAGGGAAATCTTTGTCACACTGGACCAGACTTTCAGATTCGGCATTGTGTTAGAGAAGACAATATTTTTGATCTCTTGAAGGCTTGTCACGAGGAGCCCTATGGAGGGCACTTCGCAGATAAGAGGATGGGGTAAAAATTACTCTCAACAGGGTACTACTAGCCAACTATATTCCAGGATGCCAAAAATTTTGTGAAGGGGTGTGATAGCTGCCAAAGGATGGGCCAGCCTCTACAATCAGACGAAATGTTGTTACAACCTCAAATAGTGACAGAGCCATTTGAGAAGTGGGCCCCAGATTTTGTAGGGCCAATTAATCCTTCACCATAGCAAAGATCATATATATTGGTCTGTACAGACTATGTCACAAATTTGGTTGAAGCGAAGGCATTAACTAGAGCTACAGAGCAGGTTGTTTTAGACTTCATGTTCGAAGATATTTTTGTTTGTTTCGGGATACCCAGGGAGATAGTGACACATGGGGGGCCCCAATTTACATCTCATTTGATTTAGAAACTAGTTTAGAAGTATGGAATTCATCATATGATCACTTCACCTTATCAACCACAAGAGAATGGTCAAGTGGAGAGCACCAACAAAGTTATTGAGGGAATTTTAACAAATACATTAGCCAGCCACTGAAGGAATTGGGCTGAAAAACTTCTAGAGGTATTGTGGGCTTACATAAAAACATGGAGGAATACTATGGGCTTCTCACCATACGAATCGGTGTATGGTAAGAATCCCTTATTCCCCATAGATTTCAAAATAAAAACATTGAGAACAACATTACAGGTCAATATGGATTTAAGTACAACACAAAGACAAAGGTTGAATCAACTCAATGAGTTGGAAGAGAAATGGTTGGTTTTCATTCAGAAGATAGAGATCATTCAGCAGCAAAGAACTAGATGGCATGACAGTCTCATTAAGAAGAAGAAATTTCAGAAAGAATATTGGGCTCTCTTGTACGATTTAAGAATCAAGGATTTCAAGGGCAAGCTCTACACGAGATGGCTAGGTCCTTATGAAGTAGACACAGTCTTTGACAATGGGACTGTAAAATTGGTTACCATTGATAGTGCTAAGACACTGTTACTAGTAAATGGGCACCGTCTGAGATTATATCAACAGCCCACTTTGAAGGATTCATTTATTTACATTTTCTTCGACTCTGATCTTCATGTTATAGCAACAGGGGGACGTTTCCCTGTGCAGCCTGAACTTTGAATTTTCAATAAGTGTAATAGCTGAAAACCACTCTTGTGGCAGTTTTTACACCTGTTTATATATATATATATATATATATAACAATAATATAATAAGAATCTGACTGTGAAAACACCTTTTGGGGTGTAGTCAGACGATTGGTAGCAGTTGAAAACCACTTTTGTCGTGGCTATTACACCCATTTTTTCCAGAACATCATCCTTTCTTTCCTACATATTCTACAAAGATGATGTTACCCATTTTTTTTCAAATCTATTTTTCCTAACCATAATGTTTTATGAAGGATAGCGCAGTGGTTTTCTTGGCTATTACATATGTAACAACCGATAGGCATGAATAGTGTTTTGAATTTTGGCTGTCGTCCTGACATGCATAAATTATTACGATATTTAAAGGAGATTGCCACGACCGCTAGATAAATTGTGCCATTATATTGATTTCCTCCTTCACATCTTCTCAGGTACATCACCGAAAAGGTAACATCACCATCCTCTAATAATTTGATGATTATGGAAATTTAATAACAATAATTTTGACGATCGTGGACTGTTGTCATCATTAAAATTGAGGGGGATAAATCTTGTCATAATTACAATCAATCCTTTAGCCTTAAATCTGCCATTAATCCCGCATGCATCGAATTGAATACCATGACAACCAATCATGATCGGATCTTGCCGAAAAGGGGATGTGTACTTGAAGCATGTCACTCTCCATAATTGGGAATTAATAGAAGGAATGTGCAAGTATGAATCAGTAATTTGAAATATTTTCATCTCTCACCATGACATTCCATCATCTCCCTTAGCTATAATTTCTTGCACCCTTAGTCGAAAATCCCAATCCAAGATAACAGAGCAGGTTTCTGGAAGATAGCAAGTAGTGCGTCGATATCCTGGTTGGTCGAGCTTAAGGAGTAATTAAGGTTAACAGAAATATGGGAGGTTCAACGGTGAGACATGAGCAGGATTCCATTAAAGCTTTACAGAGTTGTCCAGAAGCATACCAGATATTTAGGGATGTTGGGTGGCTTGAGTACTTTCAGAGGTTGAAGGGCTCGAATGAAACAATTGCGATGGAATTCACCAGGAATTTGAACGACCACAAAACTCAAGTCAGTGGTATGCAGATCGAAGTTACAGAATAATTTGTTTCCTGAGTAACCACATTGTCAGCCGAATGCAGAAGATGGTTTAACAGGAAGGTTAATGATCCTTCTCTAAAGGGGGATTTCCTTGTAGGAGAAGAAAATCTAGAGAAGAAAGGAAGAGGGGTTGATAGACTATCACCTCCCCAACCTTGGGAATATGTTGCCCTGAATTTGATAAAGTGCATTACCTGTGAGGGAAGGTCTACAATTGTCTTCAATTATCACTTTCCTTTATTGAACCATCTTCGGCACTGGCAGAAGATCAATCTTCCATATTTCCTGCTGGGAAATATCAAGCATACGGCTACAAAAGTCAAAACGGAAGCACACCCTGAAGTTTGTGTTACCAACCATGGTCTTATCAAGCTAATTGTGTTGGATGCCTTAATCTAGCAAGGAAAGAGCTAGGAGGAGTTCAAACGGAAAAGGCCTGGGATTAGCCGAGGTAAACAAGTTGGGACTTTGGGAGAAATTCGTCAAGAGGCTGGAATCCAAACTCGGTCCACCAAGGCCAGAATTGAGAAAAGGCCCATTGATAAGCCGATTAGAGACAAACAACCGAAATAAAGGGTGAAAGTTAGTATGCCAATAGAATCTTCACCTATAGCTAAGAAGCAGAGGAAGGCAGAAGAGCTGGAAGAAGAAGAAGAAGAAAAATAACCCTCCTCGTTAGGTAGGAACGAAACTCATACTCTGCTTTCAGAAATTAAAAATTTAAAGAAAGAAAATGAATAGTTAAATCAGAGATTAGTTGAAGCTAGGAAATCGGAACACTAAGGGCTAGATACCCTAGCTGAAGCTGTCAAGAAAGCTGGGGAGGGGGGGGGGGAATCCAGGATCCGTATGTGTGGCATGTTCCCAAGAGTTAGCAGCAGCAAGATATAGAGTTTGTCGGGAAAGCGCCTGCTCAAGGGAGACTCAAACAGAACCTGGGGAGGCTACTCCACACGAACCTTTTGAAGATACTATTGTTACACAAGAACCAGAAGTTAAAGCAGAGCCTCCCACGGTAATCGACCTGGAAGCCAGCACACAAGAACATGTAGAGGCCACTACTGTTACAGAGGAACCAACAGTGGATACAGAGGTTGACCAAGGTGAAATTAAGAAGATTTCTACACAAGAACCCACCTATGACGTTGTTGTTACACAAGAACCAGCAGCTGAGGTGGATCAATCCCACCTTAGATAGTTTTTCACACCCACCATTGATATAGCATGTAGTGGAACACCGGGTCCCACTGTGGGATGGAGTTCCGAGAAGATTTTATTGATCTCTGAGTTACAAAAATGGAAACAGGAGGCACTTTCCCTATAGAAGGGAATGATCTCACTGAAATAATATCAGAAGAAAATGAGTTCCCTACAGGATAAACAGTTGATGTGGTTACAGCAGCAGGTTCATGATTTAACTGATGATAAACGAAAGCTTCCTGATCTTTCCCTCAACTTGTTGGGGTGCAGGTGACCTTCCCCGTCCTACCCTATTTTTCTATGGGAATGTTATTATTTGTTTTATTTGAAAGATATTATGGAAGACAGACCCTATGTGGGTACTTCTACCCAGACATTTTTAGATGTTTTTTGTGCTTCTGATTTTGATGAACATAGCTTGTTGTGTGAGCTATTTTTGCACAACATTATTTGTGAGCACGCTAGTATGCAGATGGTATAAACTGTATTCTCGTATATGGGAGATTTTACGTGCCTTCGTTTCATTTATGAGAAATCCGATCAAGTGGCATCCGTCCACAAAATCAATGGAGACTAATGAAGAGAAGACAACGTTATGGATTCAAGCTGAACCAGGAAGGGCCGTTGAACTGAGATGGTAAATTAGAAAGATTTTAATTACTCCTAGGATAAGGGAGCCAACTACTTCCTACAGGAGAATAATTGTGGATTTCTTCCTCAATCATTTTGCACAGATGAAGAGTCGAGCGCTGACAGGATGCCTCAAGCGCACTGAAGCTATTAGTGTTGAGTTGTTGGAAGGATATCCTTTTTCATTTCAAAATTTCGTAGTTGTTGTTACACAGGTACCAGCATAAGCCCAAGTAATAAAGTCCCTTGGTGCTTCCTGGATTGGACTGAAATTCAAATTCCCTTTGATATGGCTGTCAGTAGAGGAATACCAATACCACTAAGCACTGAGTGATTATAAAGAAGAGTCTTGGCTAAGACAGTTGGTGGCTGCTCAGGGGTGCAGGTTTCCAGATGAATACATAGTCGGCGCCTATGACTTCATTGATCTACATGGGAGATATAATCGAGGAAGATGATATTTTTTCATGAGGACATGCAAGTACTTTAGCTGGGGGGAGATGTTGGGTGTCATTTTTGCTTCCCTCATTTCTACCTTTTTGACCTCCAACCTTGGGACTACCTTTGTCTTTTTCATTTTATTTATCTTAAAACAGTGTAACTTTACCGTGTTTCAATATCTTTTTTTTCTCATTAATTATTATGATGTATTGTTTCCTTTTTTTGGCTAACTAGGATGAATATTGGAGGAAGTTCTTTGGTCTTTTTGCTACTCTCTCAGATATTATTTTAAGCACAAGGTACCTAGAACATATAGGCGCATAGAACAAATTGGAAGCATGTTGTTACAGTGTGTTGTTACATGGCACTGCTACCACACGAAGAGTCAACACCTTCACTTTCGTGACCTCTGTTGTTACATCACGATGATGTTACACCGCGACGTTGTTATAGATCTGTTGCTACAGACTGCTGTTACAAGCGCGTTGTTGATTGCGTGTTGTCAACTTCTAGATGTTGATCTGTCTTCAAAATATGTTAGGCTACAGTTGTCGCATTCAAACGACAGTCGTAGGAGTCATAATATATCATCATTTAGAATAACAACTTTAGGAAGTTTTGATTGAAATCAATATTTTCCCAGTCATGACTCATATTGAGGGAATCGGTTGTAACTATATTTACTTTATTTTGATCAACATGAGAATCATAAGATTCTCATGAATGGTCTGTTACTCATTTTTTGGATATGTAACTATTATATAAACACTCGGACCTTTAAGTTCGGGGGGTTAGCACAAAACAATATCGCCATTTTGACTCTGTAATTTTGATCACCATAATACAGAATATCGTATTGTTGTTGTTACATGTGTTGACTGATTTAATTCTCATTTAGTTTTCATCTCTTCCTACACCTGCTAGGGAGGAATGGCCCTCCTCTTAGCAGGGACGAAATTGATAAAGTAGTTGTAGTATATCTCATATTTGTTTCTACGTATTTGTGGAGTGTTATTATTGTTGTGTCGGTTGTAAGTAGATCTGCTTCAGTTCAGGAATTTATTATGTTGTTACACAGATTCAATTAGAAATATCATCCAGTGTAGTTATCGTGTGGTGCGCTATATATCATTTTATCTGAAGTGTGATTACATTCTTGTAGATCCTTATTTATTCCTACATGAGTATTAATTTTCAGCAATTGGTTAAACAACGATTTCTTCTTGTTTTATTTCTGCTTTTGGTATGATGTATCAGCACAGACAGTTCAATTGTCATTGAAAAAAAGACCTCCCTGGATTGATAATTTATGTGTATCATCTTAATCATTTAACAGTGATTAATACTATCCAACAGTTATCCATCCATATCTCTCCTACATTTAGATTGATGTTTGAGCTCGAAGAAAACTTGGGCAGGTGCTTGTTGTTATGCTTGAAGAGTGGATTAAAGGGTTTATTACTTGAATAACTCTCACTTGTACTCCTCTTCAAGTTTGGAACTTCATTAGTTAACTTATTAAGTGATTTCACAATAGTCTCAATATTGGGAGTTTCTTTTTCAGAAGACTTACTTGCAGAGGCTTGGGGCTTCTTACCACTAGCCTTTTAATCAGTGTGTGTTAAGCACTCCAATGGCTCTGAGGTCTTTCTCAACTGCTAAATATTCAAGGAATTTTTATACTAAAGTTCCCTT
The DNA here is from genome assembly GCA_034641835.2 of Pinus albicaulis. Lineage (NCBI taxonomy): Eukaryota > Viridiplantae > Streptophyta > Pinopsida > Pinales > Pinaceae > Pinus > Pinus albicaulis. Next base: position 91,991 of record JAXQQM020076653.1, on the reverse strand, counting down.
GTTAACCCTTTTAACAAACATATCAATGTTAGATGGTAGGGATGTAGTGTAATAATTAGATGTAATCAAGTCATGGGGTGGAACATTGGCAGGAAACTTATTCAAGATAATGGTAAAGAAATGATTAAATTCCTTTAACTTTTCCTTCTTTCCCATTTTCGGGGGTTACTTAATTCTTTCAACACCATTTTTGACATCTTCTCTTCAACGAACTTCTCTAGGAAAGCCTTCTTAAAGTCTCCCCAATTAGTAATTGATCCTACCGGGAGACTGTGATACCAAGTTACGGATTTTTTTTCAAGTGTATAAGGGAAAAGCGTTCAAGCCACATCCTCATACCACACATCCAATCATATAAGTTACAATTAAAATTTATTAACATGATCTTTTGTGGTGGTAGGCTTATCTAGACCGAACCTTATAAGAATTTTCTCTGGATGGTGAGGTAGGTAGTATAGAACACCTCGAATATTAATCACCCCTTGGGCCATCCATGTCATTTTCTAGTTGTCAGAAATATTGTTATTGTTCTCTTTGTCACTCTTCGAGTTTGTGATTTCACTCTTGTCCTCGAAATTCCATTCATTCTTTGATATCTCAAATTTCTCACCCATCTTTGCTGCTTCCAAATTCTCACCTTCCAGATTTTCCAAAGTAGTTGATCCTTCGATACCTTATTTTAAGTTTCTTTCTACAAAATATTTAAAATCATCCATAGAAGCATTAACCAATTCTTCCATCGTACCAGCTAATACTCCATGAGGGGTTTTTTGAGGTCTACTTGAATGCTTATGGGGGAATATGGGTGTGACTATAATGAGTCTAATCTTTCTTGTGTATTCACGAGTAAAAGGGTTGATAGCTCTTATTTGATCATGAGTTACTTTGTATAACTGCTCATGACTATGTGGAGGGGTTTTTGGATTTCAAGACATTCCCACACAAGTGGAACCAGTGGAGGGGATTTGGTTGATTACTATCTTGTTTATATTTTCAGGGAAAGAATGTGGAAATCTACCAACCATACAATGGAATCCCTCCTTCTAGAAAAAAATATATTGATGGGCCAAAATGTTCTGCCAATGGTAAGGGGATATTCATGTGTAAAGTCTCAATTAAACTTTACATTGTTTAGAGTAAGAGTCCCATATAGTATGTGGGACCAACTTCCACCATGCTTATTTTGATATTTTCGTTGGAATAAATTTGTAATATGTAAGAAAACTAATATAACTCTCAACAAACACAAGTTAAAATAGCTTGACGAAATATTGTACAAGTAAGTACAAAATACACTGCCACAACCAAAGTAAATAACATGAATATTTAAAGGAAGGATGTTAGCATACTTCAATTAAGATACATGGATAAATAATTATTCATCTATCGATTGAAAATTAGTTTGCAACCAACAACGAAGATAAAAGCGTAAGTAACATACAACTTCAAATAAGATATTTTTTATAATCATCAAAATAGGTCATTAACTTTAACACATGTAAATACAACACATACCATCCAATCACCAAGACATGAGTCTCACAATGTTCAGCAATACATGCATGAAATTGTCGCCTTGGCTCAATGGGATTCTCAATGTAATGCATAAATGTCTAGTGCACGATTACAAGAAGCATCCATGAAATCCAATAGTGGATATGCTAAGTTATCACTTGAATTCTCAATAGGATGTATAAACTCTCTAAACCAAGGTGCTCAAAACAACGTCCAAAACTCCAAGTCATTTTTCTCTAGCTAGAAGGTTTTATTTATACAAAAGTGAGGTGACTCTTCACTGCTGCTCATGACTCTTCAATTACCCTGGTGACTTTTCAACTTCCACTTGAATTTTCATTTTTGCATTATACTTCTAATTTCAAAATTCTCTTATCTACAAATTTATAATGGAAATTAAGAAAACAGTTTCTTTTCATGGAATAAGATGCATAATAGGCATGTTTGGTGCCTCAATGTGTAACTCTCGAGTAAAATATGCATTCCAAGCCTTGTATTCATCAATGACCAATGTGATTGTGTGTGTTATTTCATTATCAAATGTTATTGTGACATTCCAAAGCATCAGGCAACAAGAGCTTCAATTATGTTTGCAAATGACTCAAAAACATCGAAAGATTAGTATGTATCTTTGCTGGATTTGCAACACACTATGTGATTGCATCCTTTGTAACTTCTAAATCATATCACACAACAATTTTCTTCATATAATCTATCACCTCTTGAATCTCTCACTTAACTTCCTCTTCCGACATTTTTCTCCTAGTGCGCCAATTGAAGGTATCTTGTGCACTTCGATGAGAGATTATTATACAATGTGAATATTTTGATACGAATATATAGTCACAGCCACGATTTTCCCTAGCTTCTCATGTGACTTCATGAACATCCTTACATCTACTTTGTCCAATTCAACATTCAATATATCTTTTTTGGGTAGTTCAACCAATGCGTCAAGATATTTCATGTTGGATTTGATCCGCAAATGAGAGTGCCAATATTATCAGTGCTCCCCTCCTTTCTAAGTCTCTTTGTATCTCAGGAAGTGGGACCATTACATTGTGTAACATCAAGATTTCATCATAAACCTTCCTTATGACTTCCTCCAATACTTTAACCTCCTCAAGGATAGTTGTTTATAGATATTCCTTGCAGAAGTTTGTAGTTGAAAATATTTGAGTCTCCGCATGAAGATGATCATTTTTTTTATTTGTAATATATAATTATCCCTTTAATTTCTCAAATCCTTTGAAAAACATTATACATTATTCTCAGTTACAATTATGAATTCAATGTCAGTAAAAGCTATTACTTTATGATTGGTCCTAGTATCCATCACAATTTTCCTCTCCAAGGTGATTGGTATAGGCTTATCTGGATTCCCGGGTATATACGTTTTCCTTTCTTGGGAATTTTTGAACTTAAACGAATCAAATTTGAAGTTAAAAATATTGAGAATCTTGTCTTCCTCTTCAAATGTGACCCACATCTCATTTTCATAAAGTTCCCTCCAGTGATGGGTGTGGGAGGCTAGATATCAAGGTGGGAAATATTGTTTCTGCCTCTGAATTCTTTGATTAATTGGCCTCTTTTTATTTATAAGTTAGCTCCTCGAAAATTAACTCTTCTTTTAGTTGATTTTTCAATGCCTCTTCTTTATTTTTTCTTTTAGCTTTCTCAACTTGTTTTCTTTTCATTTCTGATTTCATTCTATGCTCTTCCTTGTTCTTCTTTCTCTTTTCTTCTTATTTTTTGTTATTGGCCACTTCTTTCCTCTTTCTAATTGATTCTTTCTTTCTTTTCTCTTTTTCGTCCTTTTTCTTTCTCTCTTCTTCCTCTTTTTTCTTTGCATCCTCTTCTTCCTTTTTCTTTTCTTATTCCTTGGCTTGCTTTTCTTCCCTTATATTATTTTTCTTTTCTTTTCTTTCCTCTTTTTCTTATTGTATTTTGAGTTTATCCTTTTTGTCTTTCGAATTCATGCTCTCTTGGGATTCATCTTCTGAATGCTCATTATTTTTGGTAGTCTTGGAAGGACCTACTTCTTTAGCTACTTCAATTGCTTTGGAAATGTTAAAGAAATTATTTATGTTCTCTTCTTTTTTCCAAACAATTGGAGCATACATACAATAATACTTTATTCTTGCACAACGTTGAGTGGAAACACCTATGGAATCATATCTATAATAACCAAAATCTCCAAACTTAAGACGCTCTAATTCCTGTGTCTGAGCTTCTGCTTTCTTGAAATGCTTAAGGAAATACACACCTATACACAACGAGAAAGTGGTTCAAGGAAGCTTCTTTGAATTAAACAATGTACAGGTAATCCCTGTAGAAATTATGCCACCTCTTGCAACACCACTTTGCCAGTGAAAAACAATGGAAATTGGTGAGGAATTATATATTCGAGGAACACTCTTATAAATGTGCCATCCGCTAGAGTAAACCAATCAACTACCTCATGTAATGTTGACCTTACACTTTGTCATGCGGGGGAATCTCAATTGGTGATCAAAGTAATGTGAAATTTATGAAAATTGAGAGATCCAATGTTCAAATCCCCATCTTTGTAACCCAATTTATGGAGAGGAGGACAGGTTGTCGACCCCCAGAGGTTTACTATAAGTTAGGTATCAGGCAGGTTGGTGGGTTCCTCTAGGATACAAAACAAAATGATGACCTTACCCTTTCAGACATGCAAGGTTGCTCAATCTCAAAAATATTTTAATATACCACTGAAATGAACTTCTCAATGATTCTAGAATATGCTCCTTTATAACCTAACTCCCATATCAGTTTTAAATAGATGTGCACAGGTGGTATTTCATTAGTTAATTTCCATTTCCACCCTAGATATGGTAATTCCATTTGGAACAAACTCCATCTAGTAAGTAGGAGGCCATGTAGAATTTAGGTTGTTTTCCTTTTGTTGGATTCTTGGCTCTCCTAACACTTGTCTTGAGTGAGGATGCAATGAGATCTACCCAATTAAATATGGCTCATTTTGTGGAACAAGTGTGTATCATGGGAACCCATGTTTCTTCAAATTAATCAACATCTTCTCTTCCATAGACTATGCAACACATTTCCATCAACAAATGATACACTTTTATGAGTGATTTAGTTTTGTATATCCCACTTGTCTTCTTCCTATACATGTTAGGTTCTTGCCACCATGTTTTGATAATATTCTTGGAAGGAGTTTTGAAATCACAATACCATCTTGGGCTGAGATAAACTTGGGGTGGGGGCATCTTATAATATATATCAATGTCCCCTCGTTGGTATGATGCCAACGGTTCACCGTGAATGCTTATAACTATCATATTTTCATCATCAGTTTTTTTTGGATCCATTCCATAGTCTTAGCGCATGGAAAGACAAGTGTATGAGTAGCCAATTTATTAAATCAATAATTTTTAATATTAATATAAACGTTGTGATCCTATTCATCTTCTAAAACTCCTTTCTTGAGAATGCACTGTATACTTCTAACCATGATAGAGGTACTAAATTGTCTTTGTAACAAATAGTATCCTTGAATGTAGGCACTCTATTTCTTGGACTGTGTTGTGTAAATCGAAAACCCCCATTATTTTAATCAATAGTTACCTTATAAAATAATGGGGACCCTTTTATTTTTTAGAGTTAAAACAAATAAAACCCTTAGAATATTTCATTATATAGAAATAGGGATCAAAAAAGGGATGAAACCTTAAATTTTGGATTTTAAAGTACTTGAGTGGAGGTAAATCACGTCATCGCAATTGCAAAACCATAATGAAGCGTATATAACTCCTAAAAAGTCACTTGAAGCATTTTCTGATCTGATGTATATAAGAAAAAGCACTTTTAAAATGGAAAAAAACCATATTTTCAAGTAAATTCTATAAGTAATGCAAGTGAGAGCTACTTCTACCACATAAGCTATCGTATTTCCAAGCCCGATGGTCTTATTGTTACCTCTCATATTCCCCGATGTGATATACTTATCACATCGCACTCCTGCAATATTAATCATTCTTTTACTCTTGATCATATTCACCGATGCGATATAGCTCATTGCACATCGCACTCTTGTCAACTCAAGCATTTTGCACTCCACCAAATTCTGTTGATATTGCGATTGTGATATCGCAATCGGAAGAAAAGCCAAGTCGATGAGTATTTAATGAAGATATTACACACGAGCTATGCTACAATGCGACAAATCTGTTTTTAATGCGGAAATGATTACATGGGCACAACAACCCATATAAGCTAATAATGTCATAAATTAACGGTTTTCTACCTCCATAATCATTCTCCTATAACAGGCATTCAATTCATATCCTATCAGCATGAGAAGTCTCATATGTTTGAATTTTTTTATTGCTATGGTAATTGTGCATAACGTAAAACTAAAAATTTCCCTCTTTCTTCTTATCCTTTCTCATTTATTTGCAGGCTAGCCCGAATAAGCATAATTCTCTAGAGATGTCTAAGGCTCTCAAGAAAGCTAAGAAGCATATGGCTCATGTAAACCCTGCACCTACCACAACCGAGAGAACAGAAATGATGCCTCTCTTTACAGATACTAAGTGTGGACCCTCTTCATGGGAATCCATGTATAAGCTACTCAAGGATGAGAAGCCTCGCAAAATTCAAAGAAAAGAAACTACAGACGCTCCTGATTCTTCTAAAGCTTCAATTGGAGAAGTAGCTAATTCTTTCCTACATAGAATTTTTGTCTAGACAAATATCTTACCATACACTGATATGGTAAGATGTATCATTGATAATCTCAATATCGAGGATAACACATTTCTCACCAGCAAAGGAACAATGATTGGTTCCTTCAAGGTTGAAGACCTCAAGCTGATGTGCCATCTACCATACCCCGAAAAGGTCTATGATAAATAATTTCTTTCACATTTCTCCAAAGAAAAAGAGCTCAAATAGAAGCCAATCAAGTAATGGAGGATTAATCCCAACAAACACAAGAATGAAAAAAAAGGTATGTACTCTGCTGACTCACTTGCAAGCCCCTGTTGTTATGTCTTTGCGATGATGTCCAGACTTTTTGGTCAGCCGGACAATACTCGATTTTCAGTATAATGGGTGCCTTTTATGGAGGTCGTTGCAAATTCCTACGTGATGGATTGGGGTAATATTCTATCTAATAATATTGCCACTCAAATTTTAGAATATAGAAAAAACTGCTCCATTTCTTTCAAGATTTTTCCCCCATTCTATATGAGTTCCTATATCATGGATGATGTTTGTTTTACCTCATATTTTCTAGCCATGGGCTGGAAATGGACTACCCAAGACCCTGTACCTATTCATATATTTCATAGTATATTGTGGGACTCTAAGTATGAGAACCATTTTTACAAAAAAAAATGTGGAGTTATTCTGCCGTTGTTCCAATTTGTTTTTAACGAGAAAGCTCCCAGACTCTCAAAATAGGCCCAAGCCGATTTTTCCTCTATAGTAAAATGGTTTGGTGAAGAGAAATTCACCTATGTATAAGTAATTGGGAGCTTAGCTTGACCTCACATCTTGCCCTTGTATGTTCCTGACAAGCTTCTCGCAAGAGAAGTTGCATATAGGACTGTTGGAAATGACCTAACCAGATTTCTCAAAGAAGACAAGAAAGTATCGTGGCCTTCTTTTCCTATTAATTGTGATGTTTATGGACTTGACAATTATAAGCATGTTGTTTTAGAGATTGTTCAGATTGAATTTTTAAAGTTATTTACAATTCCAAACAAGTAGTATGATTCAATAAAAGTTGCTAATAATTTCACTACTCAAGTGAAGATTAGGCCTTTTGTGCACGAAGACGGTGATTTCGATGACATGTTTGAGTATATCTATAGTTATCCTGTAGTTCAGAAGTTATCAGCTTTGTGTCTGCATCCACAACAATTGTTGAAATTTAAGCAATATAGGAATAGGAAGATTGGAATCAATTCCTATGGAAATGCTTGATGTTTCACAACCATTAGCTCAGAAGGATAAGAAAATTGAATCGACAACTAAGGATACTGAAGTCCTTAACACAAAAAATCAAGATAAATCAGCCAAATTTCAAACCATGGATGTTGATTTCCATAGTAATCTAAAGGATGTTTGGAAGGAGTTTGATCTTAAACTCCAAGAAGAACAAGCAGCTACAGTTGGTGATCAGAAACAAATTGTGCATACTCCACAAAATAAAATTCAGGACTTGTTTACTGTTGAGCCCTCTAACAAATAAATAAGCACAGAAAGAGTGGAATTCATCCCGACCTTCCCCACCACCGAAACTGTTCTTAACATTGAAGAAATTCCTCCTTTAGACATTTTCTACAGTCCAAAACACAAGGCGGTTATGAGCCAATAGAAGAAAAGAAGAAGATCATAGCAACCCCTACCCCTTGTGCAAGGGGATATTTCAATGAATTTTGTATGGAAATAAACTCAGGTATATCCTTCACATGATCTAACTCGCCTAACTCAGTTCGCAAGAGCTTATACTTCTGCAACCATTTACAAAGCATCATAAATTCATCAGCTGATGAAACAAAAGGATGAGAAGATCATCCAACTTGAACTAGAGTTACAAGAAGAGAAACAAAGTGTCAGTCAGCAGTTACAGGAATAGATCGAACAACTCTAGGAGAGCATGGACCAGTTAAAAATTCAGCATCAGAATGAGATTAGTTCCAATGATATTGTAATTCATCAATTGCAGCTCTCTATTGAGCAAGTAAAAGATAACCCAAATATTGATGAATTCAAAAAAGAGGCCTTAGAGCTAAACACTTTATTGGCACAACAACAGGTTATTTTTTGTCAAAAGTTATCAAGTATTCTTGAATTGTGTGAACATAGCGATTCACTTGTGAATCGCATTGTAGATATGAGGATTAGTTTTGATGACATACATGATAAGGTCTCCCAGTTTGTCACCTGGCAGGATTCTGCTGATGGCCGAAAGGCCAAACTACCCAGGATTGAGGATTCAAAGAAAGAAATATTATTTACATACTAGGATATACAGTTGAAGCAAGAAGAGAGAGCCATTTGCAGGGAAAAGGATGTTGCTACAAACATTGTGGAGACTGTTAGCCAAAATCTCATTGCACCAAATCTTATCGACAGATTTCCTCCCGGTGCATTACCTTTAGTAAAATAATTGATAAGACAATGGAAATAAGTGTCAAAGGTAAAATAAGAACATATCTTGAAGCTGGAAAAGCTATATTGGGAGAAATATTGGAGATATTTAGTAAAGCCTCACAGCGAGTGGCTTATGTTGTGTTGTCTCACAGATACATCCTCCTACATGCTTCCCCCACTTTTCGATGTTGTTTTGATTGTATGCCTACGCATTAGGCTAGGCCAACCTTCAGAGGTTAAGCCAATGCTTAATATCCTTCAGGTCAAGGAACAAATGGAAGAGGAGACAGCAGGACAGTCTGCTAGCAAGTCATCCCTTTAATTTATGTTTCTATTTTAATTTCACTTACTTTAAGGTGTTTTAAACCTCCTCATATTTTTATTGTAACAACTATTTTAAGACTTATTATTTTTATATTTAAACCCCTTCATGTATTTGAAGAAGGGGTCCTGAAATTTTGAAAAAAATACTTTACTGATGTTGCACTTTTGTACTCTTAAAGTTTTATGAATACAAAAGGTTGGACCAAGTATTATTTCTCAGATGAGCAGAGTAAACATATACATGGTACTTTTATCTTATGTGTTATATTTTAGCTTCAAATGAGAAATAGTTATATATATCTTATGATGTTTTGTTTTATATATTTGTTTGAATGCAGTTTAACATTAATTCACTTCTGAATATGTTGTGTTGTTATCATTTGATATATATGCAATACAAGAATTTTTGAAGTTGCGATATAAGATTTATTCAATTGATTTAATTAAATTAATTATCTCAAACATTTTCATATCTCTAAGTGAATGTATGATCTTTATTTGCATCCACTGAAAGGTTATTTTTGTAGATCGCACAGAGAATAGATTTCATCCTGGGTTACATAATAGATATATTTATTTTTTATTACAAGCTTTCCTATATTTCCATCTATCAAGTTCCAGATAGAGATAAAATGATCCATTCACCTCAACCATATCAAACTGGGAAATTGGTCCCATTAACCTAGTCGGAGCCACCATTCCAAACGGAAAAGGGACAGTTTTTAACTACCCGACCGGGTGGTTTTCCCCGATGTCATTGCACTTATTTTCAGGGCCTCAACAGACTATCAACCACCTCCTCAATACTATTGTTTGCCACATTTTTCAAAGGAATTTTCCTTGTAGTTGTTGCCCTATCTCTTGAGGATGATGATATACTGAAACAATGGAGATCAATTGTGCATGACATTTCAAAAATATTCATTGCAACACTCAATGTTAGGCCAAAAACATAAAGTTATTAACTATTTTTTTGAATGACACGATCTATAAAAACATAGTGTGTTGACCTCAATCGCAATTTAGGATGGCAAAATGCGATTAAGGAAAGAGTAAGGAAATCTATAATTTCATTTGCAATTCATGGGTTGAGGCTAGATACTTTGATCGTAGTTGGAATTCATAGTAGCAAAATGCAATGAAGAGGGATCAAAGATTAAATTGTGTGAATGCGATAACAAGAGTTGAAAATTATTATTAATCACAATCAAGAATTTTAAGCATAAGTGAAGTACTTTAAGCATGATCGATAGTGATAGAAAATGATTAAAAATGATCAACGAATAGATTACGCAAATGCTACTCTTAAGAGTAAATTTCAATCGAAGGAAACAAGTAGTTAAGGTTAATTGCAATCACAAATTTTAGTGGTAAGAGTGATAGAGGAAGGTTAGGTTAAGTTCAATTGCAATTGCAAGTTGCAAGGACAAGGGGTCATAAGGCTAGTTAGCGGCGACAAAGAAAATTGTAATAGATGAGGGGTAGAACTCTATTGCACTATATTGTGTCGATGCAACTGAGTAAAGAAGAAAAATGGCCAAGTATGGGACAAGTATAGGTTTAGGCAGTATAAGGGAAATAATTTATGAGAATTCGTAAATGAATACATATATACGAATAACTATAGAAATGAAAAGTTCCATGGAATGTTAAAAGACACAGACAAAAGAGACAAAATCACAAAAATGAAAGGAAGGATATGCTACCTACCTCTATCAATGCTCAATCACAAGTACAAGTCACAATGATAGGGGATGATTTATGGAGAAATTTTGCATTGAGAATTTAGAGCCCGAAATAAAATGGCACGATGAAAATGAAATCATGGGTGCCCATATATATAGATTTGTGCTCACACATGCGGAAATAGGTGCAAAAAATGCACTCTCATGGGAAGAAATGTGACTTGGGTTAAGGCGGTATGAGAAGCTTCTTCAACGTAGGTTAGCATTGCAAACTATGATTGTGCTAACTAGGTTGGAAAAATGCACAGAGTGAACTATGAATGAAATATGTGATTTCCACTCGTCACAATTTTTTGAGGTAATATGTGATGAAGCTTTACGCAAAAAAAAATTGAGTGAAAGAAACTTAGGAAAATTTAAGAGTCTTATTCCTTTAAAATTTCATAATGCGAGGGCCTCCAAATTTTAAAAATTTCAAAAATTTGGTGGCTATTTTAGTAGCTACAACAAGACCTATAAGCTACTACTGGAAATTTGTCAGATGTATGGAAAAATTACAGCTCCCCTAACTTCACTCCTTAAAAAAGAATGCCTTTGAATAGAGTGAGGAAGTCACAGAGGTATTCATCTCTTTAAAGAAATCCATGTGCACTACTACGGTATTATCAATACCTAAATATTGGAATGTGATGTCTTAGGAAGACGCCTAGGGGTGATATTGATACAAAAAGCACAATCCTTGGCATTCACTAGTAAGCAATTGTGTGAATGCAATTTGGGGGAAAATACACATATGAAGGAAATGATTCCTATCCTCCATGTAATGCAGAGTTGAAAACCATATCTCATAGGGATAAATTTTCAAATCAATATTGACCATCGTAGTCTACAATAATTCCTAAACAATGATTATCTTCATCAGAGAAATGTAGATAGGTAACTAAGATGTTGGGATATGGTTATGAGACCATATATAAGAATGATAAATTTCAGGCCTTATATTTTGGCACACATTTAATTGATATGGATGCCATGGGTGACATCCCCATTACATGATTTATGATAAATATATCATATGAAATGTGATGAAAGTGTATGTTGTGTAAGGGCACGCCAGCATGAGGTGTAAAAAAATCGACACACAGGGTTTCCATTAGGTGCATGTGGTAGCTTGGTGGCATGATGGAGGCATGGAAGACCGAGGCTCAAATTAACCAAGCAAATGGGAAAAAAGAACCAAAACAAGTTCATGGAGTGAAGAAGCCCCGAAAATCGGGTCTACAACAAGGGGGATACCCACCCGGTCTGGACCTTGGTTGGTAGCTCCTTTTCTGTTTGGTATAGTGGGTCCAACTGGGGATAATGGGACCAATTTCCCAATATGTGTGTGTGTGTGTTGAGAATTGATATTTCTTTTCTAAAAGTTCCTAAGTAAGATGCTTTTATTCTAACTCTAATCTAATAACATGCAATTGTATTTTAATAAACAGAAATATTTAATTCTACAGTAACTCGGGATGTAATCTTTCCGTTATGTGATCTAAAATGATTCAAATAACAATTGGTAATAAATATCATTCAACTGTTATAAGAAATGAATTCAATAGAGATAAACCACTTCGGATAAAATTTATACGAAACAATTGTGAAAAATATATCGCATAATACGCTGCTCATATATTAAGCATAAATAAATAGCTATCACCGTACAAAAGTGCCAAATGATAACTCAAGCATTCAAGCATCAATATATAAACAACTGAACATGAATATCACTTAACACAAAGGCATAAATAGTTAAGAGATAAAAATACCATTTATAACTAGTTCTACTCAAGAGCTTCAAGCAATAATGACTTATCTCTTCTTAATCCAACATCCACTAAGAGTACAAAAGTGCAACATTAGTAGTAGATATTAAACGCAGATATCAATAAATCCTATTTCATTCATTCATCAAAACCTCCTTGGAGGGTGCAAAAGTGCATGTTCTGAGGACAAGTTTTTGACAAATTTCAGGACCCTTCTCTAAATGCATGAGAAGGGTTTAAATACTACTAACTAAATCTAAAAATAATTTATTACAAAAATGTAGGATACTGTTTAAATTACCGTCCTCATTTCAGGCAAAAATAAAGAAAAATTAATACTAACACTGAATCTAAAATTAAAACTAACAACTAACTATTTGTGTATCTGTTCCTTGAAATCGCAAGCGTTCAACATTTGTTTGAGAAGAGTCGGCTGGCCGACTTCCGACTTTAATTGTCCTATGAAAACGGAATCGGCAAAAGCTGGCGCCATCTTCTCGGCAGAATTGATGATACATTTGAGAGTCATGCATTGGATGTGTGGTTTTACCAAATACGCCCAGTAAGAATCCCAATTCAACTTAGTTAATCTTTTGATTGATTCTGCCTTTTCTTGAGCCTTCTGTCTCCAGTCTGTCTGTAGTTGCTTTAATTTCGGTAGATACCCTAGAGTGATTTCTGAGATCAGATTTTCCCTATGCAAATTTTCATTTATGCAGTCAATAACACTGTTTGCTGCTGTGGCTTCTTCTTCTGCCACTTGCTTTGCTTTCCTGATTTGTGCATCCCACTTGTTAAAGAGCATTTCTTTGTGATTGTCGTTGATTATTGGTGCGCCTGTTCTTTTCCCCTCCTCTGTTTCTTGCCAAGCCAAATATTCGGTAACTCTTTTATCAATTAAATTGTAATCATGTCGTAAGTCTACAACTTGATTTGTGATTTTATCGCTTATTTCACAATAAGAGTTCCATTGTGATATTCTTTGGCACAATTCTTCCTATTGCTGCAGTAGTTGATCATTTAAGGAAATGGATTCTGTGATGAATTCTGTAAGCTTAGGATCATCCTTATGCATCTCTTGCATAACCTGTAACTGTTTTTCTTTTTCAGCCAAACTGTTTTGGTACCCTATCTACATTTGTTGGAAGTCCTGCTGTAATCTTTCAAGCTGTTTTTGTGCTTCGTTGTTGGCATTGGCTTGTTGCAGCTGTTGCTGCAAAACCTGTATTTGATCTTCTTTCTCTTTCAGTAGTTGCTGTACCTCAGATGCTTTATCAATGGTCGTAGAGGCATATGCTCCTGCGATCTGAGATAATTTGGTGAGATTTTCTGTGGGATCGGTGATAGGATCTTGCCATAGGATGTCTAATTGCTCTGCATTATGAGAGAGCACATTTTCTAATTTCCTTTTCTTTCTTTTTCTTCTCACTACTGCCTTGTGTTGTGGACTATAAAATACATCAAGAGGAGGAATTTCCTCTATTTTGAGCATAAGTTCAGAGGATGGGGTAATGGGAATATGTTCCATTTCTGAGTCATTGCTAATTGTTCTTGTGACTATATCTTTTGTTGCCTATATATTACTCACAGGAGTCTATGTGTTATGTCCTTCAATATTGATTAAATCATTGAATGTCTCCCATTCTTTATCTAGCTCAGTTCTGACTGATGGTTGCTGTACGATGAGAGGGGGAAGATTTAGCTATGGAGAGGTCAAAACCTGTTGCTGTGGGAGCTCCTTTGACTGGGCAATATCCCTTACTGACCCTTCACTTTTATCATGGTCATTTTCAGACCTCTTAGAGTGTTCTGACGTTTCTCTTCCGGACTTAGATTTAGATCTGTCTGTGCCTGAACTTCCACTGAGACTAATACTGGGAGTTGGTTCCCTTATGGGTTCCAAGCGTAATTTATCCAAAGGGATACTAGCTAACCTCCTTTCCCTATATATCTTGAACTCTTGAAATTCTGCTAGAGGAAATCGCATTTGGGCCGAATGTAGAACCTCTTTAAGTGTGCCTTTCTCTTGGAACATGTCATCAAAAATATCATCTTCATTAGAAAACACCTTTATTTTGACTGCAGTAGTGAAATTTTTAGCAATATCATAAGGGTCGAACGGTCTTCTTGGAAATTTGAACAAATGTAAACATATTATGTTGTTTACTTCTTTGAATGCATGGCCTACATCAAATAGTGAAAAGACTCCACAAGCCACAGGAAATTGTGGCCAAATAGCCTTCTTTTTGTCCTTCAAATCTTTACTCAAACCTCCTTCACCGCAGGTTTGATAAGCAATTTCTCGTGCCATGAGTTTATCAGGAACATACAAAGGTAAGACATGAGGGGAAGAGAGACTTCCAAATACCCTGACATATGTAAACAGTTCTTCTCCGAACCATCTCGTGACAGGGAGTATATCTACCTCTTCGAGAGAGAAAATCTTGGAGCGTCTTTATCATATAACATTTTGTATAGGGGCAACATAATTCCATGACAAATCTTGTAAAAATACGGAGTGAACTTGGAATCCCACAATTCTTTATGATAAATATGAATGGGTAAGGGGTCTTGAGTCGTCCATTTCCAACCCATCAAAGGAAACTTGGAAATATAACAGATTGAATCCATCACATATGCAGATAAGTAAAAAGGGGGATAAATTCTCTGAGAAACAGTGCTTTTAGACCGGTAATTCAAAATGGCCATGGCTAAGTTATCAGATAATATCTTAGCCCAATCCACAACAGTAGCATTAATAGCGACATTCAATAATGGTAGCCATTCATATGAAAATTTATTAATGTCTGGCTTCCCAAAAAGCCTACAGAGCATAGCAGCAGCAAAGCAATATGGGGAGGTGAGAGAACCAGTACTATACATACCATGTTTATCCTTTTTCAGTGGTTCGTCCCTCTTTGACCAGTCCTTGGTGCATTCTGCCAGGTTTTCATTTTCTTTAGCAAACTTCTCCATGAACTGTTTGTTATAAGTGGCCTGTGGCTCCGGTAAATGATACATGAGTCTCAAATCTTGTGGAGTGAATGAGCCAATGAGTTCTTGACCCTGAGTCTTAAATTGTCTGTTTGTGATATCAGTGATGTCCAGTACCCATTTAACCATGTCCGTGTATGGAAGAATTTTGGGCCTCGCCGCTATCCGGTGCAAGAACGAGCAAGCTAGCTTTGTAATAGACGCCTCAGAAGACCCATGTGAGCCTGTAGTAGTTGTAACCTCCATTACTCTAGGATTCTCTTCCTCAAGTAGACTGTACATGCCTTCCCAAGTAGTAATACCAGCATATTTGTTACAGGAAGTTTCTGTATACAAGGGCGTCATTTCTTTGTCCTCAGAATTCGGAGCTTTGTCTTTCTTTCCCATAATATCCTGAATATTGCTTTGTATAGTTCTCTGTTCTTCGTTCCTGCAGTTTACGAATGAAGTGAGAATAATGATAGGAAAAAGGTGACGGGAAAGCTTTAAATGCCGAAGACATATAAAATATACCACCTTACGTGAAATGGCTCTTCGATCATAACAAAACCATATTTCATTAATGATTGACAACCAATTCATTGATTAACCTTAAAGCGCATAACCAGGCCTCGGTTTATGGAAAAACGTTTTCGTACAATGATCCCTAAAGATCTATGATAAGGCGATCTGTGATATGCTTCAAAATATCGCAGATCGCAGTATCACAGATCGCAATCTCGTGAAATTGCAATATCACAATACCGCAATATCGTAGAATCCCAAAATCACTGGATCACAATATCGCAAAATCGCTAGAGCGTAGCATATGACAAACCACTGCTAATGTGTTTTTCTGCAAAACACGATTTGCGATTTGTGCCATCGCATATCGGCGGTTTTGAGATTTTTCAGCGTAACATATGACATTTGAAGCATGCGATGCGATAAATGTTTTTTAGTGCGTAGTTTCACATCACGATCTCACAATCTTAGAATTCCACTTGTAAGGAGATATTCATTACCTTTTTTGCGATGCGATATTCCTTTAAGGAATGATTTTATTCTATCTTATCATAAAACTTAATTTTTTTTAGATTTTTCAAGGGGTATTCTCCTAAGTCTACGATAATAAGTTTTATTGAAAAAAAAAAAGGAAATACAAGCACTAATCAATTTTTAAATTTTTTTTGACTAAGGGTCCCCACTTATTTAATAGTAGTGATAATACTAAATAAGAAGGGGAGTTGTTGCTGGCCACAACAATTGACGATTCACTTGGAAGAACCAGTTATCTCTGCTTTTCTTTTGCATTTTCTAAACTTCCAAAACAGAAATTTTTTCAGAAAATCGAACTTTATTATAGAAAAACAAAGTAGATCATGATTTTATCTATCAATGATATTTCATTTCCTCTATATTCAAATTTGATTATTTACTTCCTCAAGCTAGTCCTTGTATCTACATCAGTCATTACTTGGTTTATAAAGATAAAAACAAAGGCTTCTCTGTAAATTAGTTTTAAATATGCTCATTTGTCGTAGGTAGAGCCTCTGCTGCCAGCAGACGTTTATAGCCTTGACAGGGTTACCTATTACCCAGCAATGATCCTGTGTCCTACTTAGAGAAATATACAATTTTCAAAGAGGAATCCATATTCACACTTATTGCTTTAATTTTCTTTTTTACCCTTAAAGAACAATGTCTTGGTTTGGTAGCCAATTTATGACAGTGCCATTCACTTTATTTATAACTTTGATGAAGTTGGCTCGTGATGAGACCCCTTGTATTTTTATTGCAATAATCTTGAGTCATTGCCCTGTTGTGGTATGCAGTATTGGAAAAGTCAGCAAGCTATAATATCTATGATCATGATAAGTCGGCTCGTGATGAGACCTCTTACTCTTTAAGTTAAAGTGTATCATTGGATTATTCCTTGAACGTTGTAATTTCCTAGGTGGGGAGGAAGTCATTGTTTCCTTAAGATAGCTCTGGACGACAATGGTAGAGTTTTTTGGAAAGAGCTTTTCTACAGAGAATCTTCATTTTGTTATTGATACCTTTTATTGGACTGATATAAAACAATTTCCCACTGAAGGTCGCTTTTTATCAAAATTTACAAGGTTGAAACTAGTATCATTTCTAGGCCTAAAGCCTTTAACTGTATCTTTCAATAATAATGATCAATTTTCTAGAAGAATTCTATTTATACAAGTGAAAAAAAAACAAAATCTAAAAGAGAATTTGTATCTTTTTCGTGAATTCCAAATGTAACCATTTACAACTAGTTTTATTATGAAAATAAAGAAAACTAATTTACAAAATAGAAGAATGATCTCCTATGGAAAATATTTTTTGAGGATCTGTCCGTTAACAGGTAAAGACTCTCTTTTTCCTGTTAAATCCTATAACATAAAAGTAGATGGACCTATGACTTCTGCGATTTGGAAAGGGCCAAGCCACATTCGTTGAAATTTCGTATGTTTCCCTTTTTCCTCATGAGCCTTGTCCCATTTTAAAACTAGATCTCTGACCTGAAAATCCTTTCTGGATATCATGTTTGAATCAAAAGAAGCTTTAACTAATGCTTGATGATGAGCATGAGTTATTTTGGCCTGTTCTCATTGTTCTTCTAGCTTAATTATTTCCAGCTGCCTTAGTTGTAAGGAAGAAGTTGGTGCTTCATCAATATATTGAACTAAGGCCAAAGAGGGAATTGCTAGATGAGTTGGAAGAACCACTTATTTCCCATAAACTAAATTAAAGGGAGAAGTGCCAATGGAGGCTTTCTGCGTTATTCGATCTGCCCATAAAGCATATATTAAAGACTTATGCCAATTTTTGTGATTTTGATCAATGGTTCACTTAATGATTCTGATTAAGTTTTTATTTGTAGATTCAGCTAACCCATTCCCCTGTGGGTAATAATTGGCAGAGTATTTAAGTTTGAAACCCCTTTTGAGTGAAAATTCAGTCATAGCATTACCAGAAAAATACGATGCATTATCAAACATTAAAGTAGAAGGTAAACCAAACCTGGTGATTATGAACTGATCTATGAACTCGATGATATGCTCGGCATTAGCCGTCTTGAGAGGAACTGCTTCTACCCATTTAGTAAAATAATCAGTTGTTGTAAGGATATACCTATGTTGTTTAGAAGAGTGAGGAACGATCTCACCTATTATGTCCAATCCCCATTGATCAAAAGGCTACTCAATGTTGACTGGTTGCAACGACAATGATGGTTTCTTTTGTCTCCCAGAAAAGGTTTGACAAACTTGGCATTTCCTTACGTAGCTATGTGATTCTTTGAATAGTGCGGGCCAGTAATAGCCTGCGTGGAGGATTTTATGTGCAGTAGTGTCTCCAGCATAATGTCCGCCTGCTGGCCCATCGTGGAGTTCCTGCAAGACTTTTTCAGCTTCAAATTTCTCAAGACATCTAAGGAGAACAAAATCATAATTCATTCTAAAAAGAACATCATTCACGAGCTGATATTGTTTAGCCTTCAACCTTAGAGCTCTTTTCTTGGTGTAATCGAGATTTGGAGGAGCATATCCATTCTTTAAATAAAATATGATATCAGCATATAATGATTCAACATCATTTAGGCTTACCTCATACATTTGTATCTCTGCAGATGGTATTTCGGAAATAAGCGATGCTCCAGCTAGTATTTTGCAAAAGCCTTGACCTCTTACAATACTCGCTGGTTTGATTTCTACGTCATATTCTTGTAAGGCAGTAACCCAATTGGCTCTTTTCTCACCCACATCTTTCTGTACTAGGAGATTTCTTACCGCTGGAAACGGTACTATGATTTTTGTATGGGTTTTAAGTAGAAAGGGTCTGAAATATTTAATTGCTTTGAAAACAACATAAGCTTGTTTCTCTACATCTGAATAATTTAACTCAGCCCCCTGTAAATTTGAACTGAAAAAAGCAATTGGGGCTTCTGCCTTGTCTTGATTTGCTTGAGTGAGTATCGCAGCATATGATCTATCAGAGGCAAATGTATATAAAATAAAAGGATTGGAAAAATTTGGAGTTGCTAAAGATGGAGCGTTAACAATTGCTTGTTTGATCAGATTGAATGCCTCATATTCATCTTGGCCCCATTTGAAGTTTGAGTTCTTTTTAATCATTGCTTGTAAAGGAGATACAATTCTTGAAAAATCTGGCACAAATCTCTTTACAAAATTAATCTGGCCAAGGAAAGATTGCATAGCTTTCTTGTTGTGAGGTAGGGGTATTTTGGAAATCTCCTTGATTCTGTCAGGATCAATATGAATTCCAGATTTTGACACTATGAATCCAAGAAGTTTTCCTTCACTTAATGCAAAAAAGGATTTTTTCGGGTTAAGTGAAATTCCATACCTTTGACAACGTTGGAAGATCTGTTTTAAATCTCTAAGATGATTGCCTCGTTTCTTGGAATATACAGTTATATCATCCAAGTAAATTACCACTGATTTGTTAACTAATCCCTTGAATGTGATGTCCATGGCTCTCTGAAATGTGGCACCAGCGTTGATCAGACCAAAGGGCATCTTTTGATATGCGTAAGTGCCCCATTTGGTTCTGAATGTGGTTTTCAATTGATCATCGGGATGGACCAACACTTGGTTGTAACCAGAGAAACCATCTAAGAAGGACATTAATTCTGATCCTGCGACTGCCTGCAATATTTGCTCCATAGGAGGCAAAGGAAAATTATCTTTTTGGCAGGCTTTGTTAAGATTTCGAAAGTCAATGCAAATTCTAATGTCTCTGTTCTTCTTTCTAACGGGAACCATATTGGAAACCCATTTAGAATGTCGAATGGGAAAAATAATCTTAGCTTTCAATAACTTATTGAGTTCCAATTTGATCTAATTTTCTAGATTGGGATGGATCTTTCTCAGCTTTTGTTGGACAGGTTTTTCATCATTTATCATTGGGATAGTATGTTGGATGATAGAAGTGTCATAAGTTTTGAGTTCATCATAGTTCCAAGCAAAGACACTTTTGTATTGTTTCAAAAGACGAACATACGCTAATTTTTCTTCAGGAGCTAGGCCAAGGCCTAGGTTGATATTCTGTGGTTTGGTATCAGTTCCTAGATTTACTAATTCATAGTTCAAAGTTGAACTTTGCAGTTTTGAATTGGTAGATATTTTGAATCGATCTTTCAAATCATAAAGGTCTTCTAACTTGACTACTGACTTTGGCATAGCATTATTAGTGCTATCTTGTTGCAATTGTATGTCATGTTGGTCTTCATCAATTATCTGATTGGTGTAAGATCCTTCAGATGTGAGGAAGCTTACAATATCAGGATCATCATTGAAAATCCTCCAATTGGTAATGTTATCAGGAATTGAGGGTCTAAAGATTAATTCGATTGAAAATCGATCAGGGCTATAGTCTTCTGAAGGAATGAGCTTGGAAGCTACGTTAGCTAGGAGGTCTGCACTAGCATTCTGGAGTCTGGGGATTGATGAAATATTAAATGCTATAAAGTGTTCAGTCAGATCTTGAACTAAAGATTGATAATGCTTTAAATGACCTGATAAACAATGTATAGTATTGCGTACCTGTCTGATTACAATTTCAGAATCTCCGAAAACTTGTAGATATTTGATGTCTAATCTGATTGCTTTGTATAATCCTTGGACTAAAGCCTCGTATTCTGCGGTATTATTGGTGCAATCGAACTCGAGTCTACAAGTTAGCATAGTTTTGTTTCCCTCTGGACTAATTAACACGCATCCTGCTCCTGCTCCTTCGTTAGACTTAGAACCGTCAAAAAATAACTTCCAAAATAAATATTTATTTACAGGAGCATCTATAAAATTAATACATTTAGAACTATCTATTTGAGAAAAAATTTCTACTTGAGATAAAACAGAATGTTCTAAGTAAGGTGAAGTATGAGCATTAAAATTTCCTAAGAAAGAATCAACTTAGTAGTTGCCAATGATATTACTGTTGTATGCTATCGGTTCATTTTCTCCTTCCAGTTCTGTTACTATGTATTTCTGTTGTCTTTCTCGCTCAACCTTTATCTGATTTGGTTTACCATTGTAAGGGAGCCACATGTGCGACCAATCAGTTGCAAAGTATCCATGAAGTTTTTCTGACCAATCTCTGCTAAGAATTAAGCCATAAAATTCTAGAATATCTGCAACTAAAATGTCGATAACTTGACATACCTTTGGATTAGATGACAGCCTTATGGTAACCTGATTTAATTCGCCGATCACTTCAACTTGCGATCGATCTAGTTGAACTATGCGCACAACAGATTTTTGCGGTTGAATGTTCAACTTTGCACATATTGATTTTGGTAAAATATTAGATGAAGCTCCAGAATCCACTAAGCAATTATGCAAATTTTTATTGAAAACTTCATAAGTAAGAAGAAATGGGGAGTATGAGATCTCGACATTCCTCTAATTAAAGCGATATTTTTTAGATCAACTTTATCAATCATATTAGTTGGAAGTCTTCCCATTTCATAGGACGCTTGAGAGATTACGGCTGCAGGTTTTTCCAGTAATAAAGATGTAATTCTTCAAAAGTACCTTTGCCGTGTTTTAACTTGCTCAATTCATAAAAAGTGATGTTAGCCCTAGTCTTCTTCTTGCTGTCTTCTCATATCTCCTATACTAATAGGTGTCATTTTTCATGATTGTCTTGATTGAACTATGGAATATGTTCAAACCTTTTTCTTGTGCAAAGGTGTTCCATATTCTTGAAAAACCAAAAAATCAAAAAATTTAAAAAATGTAAAGAGGGTATACCCTAAAAGAAAAATCAAAGGGTAAGAAAAATAAATTGGTCAAAAAAGTGAAAGAAATGAACCCCAAGCAAAAAATAGACCAAGGAAAGTGTGCAAATTCAAATGCCACTACTATTTCATTTTTGTAAATAAGTGATTGTGTGCAGCTTGTCAAACTTTTGCCACAATTCATGAATAAGTCAAACTGTGTAAACTTGCTTACTCATATTTCAATTTCATGTTATAGATTAGAGAATAAATATCTGACCAAACAGTTTAATCTTGGCAGATAAGTAGATAGGTAGAGTTAATAAAAGGTGCTCAACAGTTTAATCTGAGCCCTTGGATGTAATAAGGGTAGAAATAGATAGATTTATCTTGTAAAAAGAAAAGGTTGAAAAGGGTTTGCAAGTCTAAATGCACCCTAATAAAGAAGAGAAAATGGTAGTAGTAGATAGGGTAGGTAGATGGTGTTGCAAAGTTTTATCTGATGAATGATGCTGCTAAAAGTTTTTGATGCTTTACTTTCATCACAAATACTGAAGCAGGAAATACACTGGAAAATCACAGCAAGCAAAGTCAAAATCATTAACTTCCCTCATCACTTTCCCCTTAAAATTTTTACTAATTTCCCCCAAAGTACTAAGGTATTTGGAGATCAAAGGGGCTCAAGGCATTTCCTTGACTTTTGGAGGGACCGGACCCTCGGCCTAATGATCAAAAAGACCTAATTACTTGAGATAATTCATCATTATAATCATTCACCTTTAACCTTGTCCTAAGTAAAATCCCATTTTGCTTAGGAAAATTATGCAAAATTCCATAAAAATCCCTCAAAATAACTTACTATTCTAAGTTTAAGTGTTGAAGATGAGATATTGCAATTTACTTCAGAAATTGTCACTTTCTTAGATGAGCAAAGTATTTTGAGTTCCCTTGTCCCTTTGTCATATTAATGTTTAACTCTAGTTATTAAATCCCTAGTGAAATGCCCTATCCTAAGTATATAACTCCTTTTATATAAATATCCAAAAACCCCTCTATTATAAAGTTTAGCCAAAGTATTTATTTCCCCGTGCATTCAAATAAAAACCCACTATACAAGCCCTTTGGTTAAATATATCGTTATATAATACTCCCGCCCCTATGGTAAATTAATTATATCGGTTAATTTATCATATAATAAAAAAATATATATATGAAAAAACTTTAAACATATGATATATATGTTTAATACAAAAAGAATAAACCCGAAGTTTTATTTTTAAAACCAAAACTTCGGAAAGATCCTCATGCCACCGTGGCCCATCCACTTGGCATCCCACCCAACAAAACCACGCCGCGACCCCTATTTCCATTATAATTATGGGATTAATTAGTTATCAAAACTAATTAATAACCTTTCCTCTACCAATCATGTGCCACCCGGGATGATTAATTAAACGCCAGTTATGCCGGGCCCGCATGATAACCACCCCACTATCTCTCCGTCCTTTCAACCGTTGGATCGCCCCTCCACAAATCTATGGCTAATACTCATTCCGTTAGCCATCCAATGTCAGAGCATTAACGCGCGGGGGGTTGGTGGTATTTGACTAGTCCTCCGTCCACGTGTCGATACTCCAATGGAATCGCTGCCCATTCGTTTTATACCACTCTTGTCCATAAGCGGTGCGGGGACTAACCGCTTACCACCCGGCCCCCCACCACACGTCAGCCCGTACTAAAGTGACGTCACTCCTCAAAAAACTACAAACCCCTTTTTGACTTTGGAAATAAAACAAATTTTTGTGTTTTTGTGTTATTTTCATTATTTGAAAACGACTGTGCTTTTCGCTGCGAAATTCAAATTTTCACTGGAATCCACTGTTCTATTCGATTTCGCTCCAGAATTCCGCCAGACCTGTGTTCAAGTATCCTCCTGCTACCGCCTGCTACCTGTTAAAAGCCAGCTTTCCTCCAAGAACAGGTATTTATCCTATAGCGCTTCGAACTTCAAAAGAAAGTATGTTTTCCTTGTTTTCCACTGGATTAGTGATTAAATCTTATCACTGAGATCATTCTCTGAGGTTTAAAACTGTGAATTGTTCCCCCGAACCTGCAATTGTGCCAATTTCCCTCATTAAAATTGGAATCGCGCTCGGCCTGTGAAGAAAACCCAGAAACTTCCGTTTTGAATCCACAAGAACCAAAATGGAAGCCCCGGCAGCCCTGAATGTGACTCCATTGAATGCCCCCCACAGAGAGTTAGAATATTTGCCTTTAGTAGATAAAGATTTTCAGATTAAAGACTTGCATTTTGATGAAAGCCCCCTTTTGAGTTATTGTCGCTGCAGAGACGATTATTCAAAGGGGCAAGATGTTATTGGATTGTGGGAATCCAATCTCCCAAGATATCTCATCCCCTCAGTCATTAATTTCCCAGAAATTATCCACTATTTCCATTCCAACTATGATCCCACTCGGAGAGCTGTAATATCCCCTGACCAGAGTGTCCTATTCCCTATTACTCCCCAGGCTATCAATGCAATGCTACAGTTTGAACCAGACCAAGAACTAGCACCTTTGTCCATGGAAGAATTGATTGAAAAATCTAATAAATTGACCCCAGAAAAACTGGAGTCCATGTGCCAGAATTTCATGTTGCCTGAACATCAACCTAAGGGGCCTCCTCCCTATGGTTTTTATTATTTCAATCAATTGGGAAGACTCATCTTAAATATGATATCTTTTGTCTTGGGTTTTAACACCAGTGAATATGTTGATGAGATAACCTTGGTTTTGCTGTCCATTTTTTCTCCTGGGCAACCTCCTGAGATTAAATATGACTTTGCCTCCTTCATAGCCAATAAGATCCATGATCAGTTCATGAGGCTAGATGATGAAAAGGTTTTTAAATATTCCTCAGTGATTTATCATCTCATTATCTTTTATCAATCAGAAAAGTTCCCTTTCCCTGTGAAAAAGCTTGATGCCAAGGGAAACCCTAGGTCAGTTATATTTTGGTCTCCCATAATTCATTCTTCCTATAATTCTCCATATTCCTATACTGAGTTCATCGACCTTTTTGTATATCCTACAACTACCTTGTTGACAGGAATCCCTCCTCCAAGACTCAGTAATGAAATCAGGTAGACCTTACAGCTTTCCAGGACTTATAAAGTTGGAGATTGGTATTTATATCAAAACCATACAGTCATCAGAATCTATGGATGTGAATTACATCCATTCAAGTTACCAAGATATGTGCCCATGAGACTTTTTGCGTTGGAATACTTCAGGAAAATGAATAATTCAGATATGATCCATTTTTGTAGTGTGAAGAAGAAAGCACAACTAAGGATCAAAAGTCAATTAGGTCCTTTCATTTGCAACTCTAGGGAGGCCGAAAGAGAAGCAGAAAACATACTACAAAGCCATTGCAAGTTCCAAACAACTTTTCGATGGGTACCTTATGACCCATTTGGTTTTATCTGTGAAAAGAGATTAAAGAACAAGTCATCCCCTTACATACACCACAAGATTCCTCAAATAGAACAATATGCCAACCAAGATGAATGGGTTGAAGAAACACTAGTTGAAGAAGAAAGTGAAGAAGAAAAAATGAACAGAATGATGAAAGATTTTGAGAAGGAGTATGACCTAGAATCTTGTGGTCAAGTGCAGGTACCCCACATTGGCACTTCTTCAGCAGCAAATCTACAGCAGACATTACAGGAAAGCAGTTCATCAGTTGCAGCAGAACCAAAAGGCAAAGGAAAGGAACCTGAAATCCAGGTTATTGAAACTTTAGTCATGGCAGAGAAACCACAAACTTCCAAAGCACCTGAACAAACCCAAGTTTCTCCCACTCAGGTAAATCATCCACAAGTTCCAGAGTTACAAACTCCATCAAATGTGGAAATAGGAAAGAAAAGGCAAGTTCCAGATACCACACCTCCTAAAGAGTCCTCAGGAATACATCAAGCCAAAAAACAGAAACCAGATCCACTTCCAGATGTGGAAATCATAGATGAGATGTTTGATGATGGAAGGGAAGACATCCAACAAACTGGTTCTGTTAGTGTGACCCATACAGAGCAGAAAGGAAAAGCTCTGCACAAACAATTGAGCACTGAAGTATCCTCCTTTAGGCCACCAAAAACAGATACAGGGGATATTAAAAGAACCTTCATTAATATAAAGGCAAAGAATGATCCATTAAGAATGAAGGTATATGATCAATATTTGAAAATGGCTCCACATAATCAGGAGAGGTTAATGTCAGCATTTGACATTTCACAAGGCAAAATGATGATGAGCCACTTCAAGTCAAAGGTGCCAAAACCCATGACAGCAGCAGATTATATTAGAACAAATTTTGAGGTCCTGGCAAAGGACATTCATCCTTTGGACCAGATTGAGCTGCATAAACAGACTAGGGAAATGGTGTATTCTACTCTTACCAATAAGGCCATGACAGCTCTAACACTGCAAGATTCTTTGAATAACACAAGTGCCCAATTGCAAATTGAGAAGGCCTCTTCTCAGGCCAAATATAATAGAATAAAATCTTTAGAAGACATAATCATTAGCTTGGGGCACAATCCCAAAGATATTAAAAGCATTGAGGCACTAATAAAGAAGAAAGATGATGACATAGCTGCACTGAGAAAGCAGCTGAAATTGCCAGCCTCAAGACATCCCCAGACCCAAGAAATTTTGAAGGGGAATTCACAGGAAGAGGTAATGGAGTTGCTCTTAAAAGTGACTGAGCAACTAAGTGAAACTGAGAAGGAATTGGAAC
Source organism: Pinus albicaulis (assembly GCA_034641835.2). Lineage (NCBI taxonomy): Eukaryota > Viridiplantae > Streptophyta > Pinopsida > Pinales > Pinaceae > Pinus > Pinus albicaulis. The sequence goes on along the minus strand of JAXQQM020076653.1, from coordinate 64,982 downwards.
TAGCTCTACAGGAAAAGGAAGCTATCAAGCAGGCATCCACCACAGAAGCTGCTACAACTACAGGTACTACAACAGCAGGTCAGCAAACACAGCCAGCCCAGGTAAACACTTCTGGTTTGAGTTCTGATGAATTAATAAAACAAATGGAAAGTTTACAACTAAGGGTCACAGAACTTCAAACCACAAAATTGCAATTAGTAAAATTGGAGGAGAAATATGATACATCTAAGAAGACAGTTGTTGATAACACCAGGGAAATAAAAAGGTTAGAAAAATTGGTTCAGGCTTTGGAAAAAGATCTTTCATTGGAAAAGCCTTTAAAGGAAATAAATGAAATTCTTTGGGGTAATATCATTGAGTTAATAAAGGGTATTTGGCCCTCTGTTCAAGCAATTTTTGAACAAAATGATTTGGTTAAAATAGCTCAGGGAGAAATAAACAGAACAAGAAATGAATTGAGAGGCAGACCTGAGCAGGCCAATCAACTTATTCAATTTTTGAACACCCGAACTAAGCAACAACTTGTAGTATTAGGAATTGAGGACAGAACCGGCACTGTTTTGGAAATAAAGAGAGTTTTCATCAAGAGAACTTTTATGCAGAATTTAGAAAGAAAGTGCTAATATATTTTGGTTGATATTAATACTTTCAGAGAAAAATTTCAGGCTTTGTTGCACAGTGGGTTACCCAGTCCTATGTTCTCAGAAGATCAAATAATGGACTTGGAAACCTATGTAAAGAAAATAAATATTCATGCTCAAAATATAACAGCTTGTTCTACCAGTTTTCCAGAAACAACATTGCCAACAGGGAAAAATCTTTATGACAGGTTGAAGAACTTATTCCATCTTGAACATGAAATAAAGTATCTGTTTCCTAATGAGCCCACTTTTTATAAACTCATAGAGGCCGATGAGACATTGAGGAAACTTAAAAGAACTATGATACCAGACGATCAATGGTGGAAAGAATTATTGGAAATTCTATAAAATTTATCTTCAGGATGAGAATCTTTTACTATCAAGTAAAGGATAAAAATAAGTACAGATGAAAGAGTATCAGTTTCACAGGTTAAAGAGTATCCGTAAAGACAAAGAGTATCAAGCAAGCAAAGAAATTACTCCAAAGGACAGCATCGAGCCCTTTTTCAGCACTTACCTCCAGCACATCCACAAAGAAAGGAAACAGCACATCAGCAGTTACTTATTATTCTATCTACGAGACCATTTGTCTCCTGTTTATTTGTAAATCACTCCTTAGTCACCCTAGATTATTGGCTAGGTTAGTGTGAGATTTTTTCAAGTTTTTCTTGTATAAATAAACCCTCAAAGGAAGTATTGAGGGTGGATTCTATTACTTTACTGTAACATTGAGATTTTCGGAATAAAAGCATTTTGGAGAAATTTATTCGTGGCTTACTGGATGACGATTTGAAGCTCAGGACTTTTTGCAGGATTCATGTGTTGGACTGCAGTTCAATAAGTCTTTCTGCCCTTTGTCTTAAGTTTTACATCAGTTTATAATATCATTATGTCCATTTCTGAATAATTTACATAAAGGATTGAATCAGAATTTACTTAATTGTACTCTGATTTCAGATGTGATTGTTCTTAATGTTTTCCTCTAAATTGGTTATAAGCATGAATTCTTAAATTCTCTTGCTTCGCTAATTTAAACATTGTTGATTACTATAATAAAGAATTCTCCATTGCTCTTTGTTTGTAGTCATCTCATTTCTTTCTTTTGAACATGGTGAAAGATTCTTAGCTGCCTTTCATCCCTTCAAAATCATCCCATCCACTTTAAATTTTAAGGATTGTTCTCTGTCTAGCTATCTTGCCCTGCAAAGCCATCTTGTGTGTAAAATAGAAATCTAGTAAAGCCATCCTTTGACTCTATAGCCCAATGGACTGAAAATCTTCAACCTTGCCCCTAGATTGTGGATTCCACCATTTTCAAACAAACTCTTGGATCTATAACTAGCCTAAAACCTTCTAAGAACAAAGATAAATCATAAAGAGAGAGCCCTCTCTGGATGCAGATTGGCTAGATTCTGCATCTGAAGGTTGGTTTGTGGTTACCTCGGGTATAATTTCCTCTTACACAACTTTTAGGAAAACCTGAGTGATAACATCTTCTATGATATTATACTCCATTTCATCCAAACAATGTGCATGTGATGGAGTTGATGAATCTGTTTGGATCAATGGGTTTGTCTTTGATGTTTTTTTTCTCGTCCACTTATCCTTAGTCATTGAGCTTGCGCTCTTTGGCTTAGGAGTGGGTTGAGGAGGATCAAGGTGATTTCTACTTCGAGTGTTAACCAGGGATGCCTCTTGATCTTCTTCATCTGGGAGGATAAAATCCCACATACCTTGTACCTCTACAACTTCTGCTTCATCAGTAGTTTCTTCAGTAGCAATATCCTCTTCTTCTTCTTCTGATTCAGCACTTGTGATAGCATTTGGTGGCTTTGAATCGGTCAAAGGGTTTCTTCTATAAGGCTTGTATGGCTTTTTAGAAGATGTTTCTGCCACTTGTTTCATAATGTCAACCATTTCTTTGAACATGGTTTTCAGAACTTTCTGCAATCCTTCTAAATCAAATGGATCTTTCGATTGTTTTTTCTTGGGGTCTTCCTTAAAAGTAACCTTCTTGGATTTTCGTTCCTCTATCACGTTTTTCTTTTCTAGGGCTATGATACGTTTCTCTACCGCTATTTCTTCTTTCATATTGTCAGCTAAAGTTGTTTTGTTAGCCCTATCAACGAATATTTCTATGTTTGATCGTAAAGCATAGATGTACCATTCACTTCGCACTTCTTCGCTAGGCTTGGAAGTAGTAGGAATTTTATTTAATAGTTTATTGAAACGTGAATTAAAATCTTTGATAGGTTCTTTTGACTCAGCCCTAAGGTTAGACAGGTCATTGATTAGTGTCGTTGTAGACCTGTCATCACCGAACTTAGTCAAAAATTGATCTTGGAAGATATCCCAACTAGTGATAGATCCAAATGGTAATGAGAAATACCATGAGCCGGCTGCTCCTTGTAGAGTATAGGGAAAAAGTCAGACAACAACGTCTTCATTGGTAACTCCATTGAGATTTATGGAAAACATAAAGTTATTTATATGTTCTTCCGCTAGCATGCCTACTTCAAGATTAAACTTAGGCAGCCCATTTTCAGGATGGGCTGGTATTTGACTCAAGGGCGTAGGCATTAAGACTGCCCCTGGGTTATTCCATGGAGATTGGGCCATCGCTAAACTACTAACAGAGGAAAGTGCAGAAGATGATCCTTGCGGTTGGGAAGATGAGGATATTACAATTCCAGATGTTTGAGAAGGAGATGTGGAAGTTCTAGTGGACTAACGGACAATAATCTGAAGTGGAGGGGTTGATGGTTGAATTTGTGGTGAAGAGGTTGAGATGGATGATGATGATGAAAGAGTCTCGCTATCAGACCCTTTAGGTGATTTCCTTGCTCTCTTCCTTGTAGGTAGAGGTAACTCGGTTGGCTAAACACCAAACTTTTTGCTCTTTAATCTAGTGAGAGGATGAGCAGGGTTATATTGCGAAGTCACACTGCCTTGAGATTTATTAGATCTTTGAGGTGATATTGAAAATCACTGAAGTTTATGGATCAAAGATTCAACTTCAGGAGGTTCAATAGCAAATTCTTCTGAAAATTCAGGGTTTGTGGCAGTGGTTGTTGTTCTTTCGACTTTTGGCTCTAGATTTAAAGATTCTAAGTGCGATGGGGAAGTCGGGGGAGATGGTGAGGGCGATTTTCTCTCAGAATGGTATTTATATTTTGACTTACTAGCCATTCATAGTTCGAGGCCCTCCTTCTAGTGCCAAATATGTTGAAGCCCCGAAAATCGGGTCTACAACAAGGGGGATACCCACCCGATCTGGACCTTGGTTAGTAGCTCCTTTTCCGTTTGGTATAGTGGGTCCGACTGGGGATATGGGACCAATTTCCCAATATGTGTGTGTGTGTGTGTTGAGAATTGATATTTCCTTTCTAAAAGTTCCTAAGTGAAATGTTTTTATTCTAACTCTAATCTAATAACATGCAATTGTATTCTAATAAACAGAAATATCTAATTCTACACTAACCCGGGATGTAATCCTTCTGTTATGTGATCTAAAATGATTTCAAATAACAATTGGTAATAAATATCATTCAACTTTTATAAGAAAAGAATTCAATAGAGATAAACCACTTCGTATAAAAAGTTAGACGAAACAATTGTGAAAAACATATCACATAATAAGCTACTCATATATTAAGCATAAATAAATAGCTATCACCGTACAGAAGTGCCAAATGATAACTCAAGCATTCACGCATCAATATATAAACAATTGAACATGAATATCACTTTAACACAAAGGCAGAAATAGTTAAGAGATAAAAGTACCATTTATAACTAGTTCTACTCATGAGCTTCAAGCAATAATGACTTACCTCTTCTTAATCCAACATCCACTAAGAGTACAAAAGTGCAACATCAGTAGTAGATATTAAACGCAGATATCAATAAATCATGTTCCATTCATTCATCAAAACCTCCTCGGAGGGTGCAAAAGTGCATGGTCTGAGGACAAGCTTTTGACAAATTTCAGGACCCTTCTCTAAATGCATGAGAAGGGTTTAAATACTACTAACTAAATCTAAAAATAATTTATTACAAAAATGTAGGATACGGTTTAAATGACCGTCCTCATTTCAGGAAAAAATAAAGAAAAATTAATACTAACACTGAATCTAAAACTAAAAACTAACTATTTGTGCATCTGTTCCTTGAAATCGCAAGCGTTCAACATTTGTTTGAGAAGAGTTGGCTAGCCAACTTCCAACTTTAACTGTCCTGTAAAAATGGAATCAACAAGAGCTGGCACCATCTTCTCGGCAGAATTGATGACACGTTTGAGAGTCATGCACTGGCTGTGTAGTTTTACCAAATACGCCCAGTAAGAATCCCAATTCAACTTAGTTAATCTTTTAATTGATTCTGCCTTTTCTTGAGCCTTCTGTCTCCAGCTTGTCTGCAGTTGCTGTACTTTTGGTAGATACCCTGGAGTGGTTTCTGAGATCAGATTTTCCTTGTGCAAATTTTCATTTATGCAGTCAATAACACTGTTTTCTGTTGTGGCTGCTTCTTCTGCCGCTTGCTCTGCTTTCCTAATTTGTGCATCCCAATTGTTAAAGAGCATTTCTTTGTGTTTTTCATTGGTTATTGGTGCACCTGCTCTTTTCCCCTCCTCTGTTTCTTGCCAAGACAAATATTCGGTAACTCTTTTATCAATTAAATCATAATCATGTCGTAAGTCTACGACTTGATTAGTGATTTTATCGCTTATTTCACAATAAGAGTTCCACTGTGATATTCTTTGTCACAATGTTTCCTGTTGCTACAGTAGTTGATCATTTAAGGAAATGGATTATGTGATGAATTATGTAAGCTTAGAATCATCCTTGTGCATCTCTTGCATAACCTGTAACTATTTTTCTCTTTCAGCCAAACTGTTCTGGTACCCCATCTACATTTGTTGGAAGTCCTGCTGTAATATTTCAAGTTGTTTCTATGCTTTGTTATTGACGTTGGCTTGTTGCAGTTGTTGTTGTAAAACCTCTACTTTATTTTCTTTCTCTTTCAGTAATTGTCATACCTCAGATGCTTTATCAATGGCCATAGAGGAATATGCTCCTGTGATCTGAGATAATTTGGTGAGATTTTCAGTGGGATCGGTGGTAGGATCTTGCCATAGGATGTCTAATTGTTCTGCATCATGAGAGAGCACGTTTTCCAGTTTCCTTTTCTTTCTTTGTCTTCTCACTACTACCTTGTGTTGTGGACTATAAAATACATCAAGAGGAGGAATTTCCTCTATTTTGAGCATAAGTTCAGAGGATGGGGTAATGGGAATATGTTCCATTTCTGAGACATTGCTAATTGTTCCTGTGACTATATCTTTTGTTGCCCGTACATTACTCACATGTGTCTTTGTGCTCTGTCCTTCAATATTGATTAAATCATTGAATGTCTCCCATTCTTTATCTAGCTCGGTTCTGACTGATGGTGGCTGGACGATGAGAGGGGGAGGATCTAGCTGTGGAGAGGTCAAAACCTGTTGCTGTGGCAGCTCCTTTGACTGGGCAGTATCCCTTACTGACCCTTCACTTTTATCATGGTCACTTTCAAACCTCTTAGAATGTTCTGACGTTTCTCTCCTGGACTTAGATTTAGATATGTTTGTGCCTGAACTTCCACTGAGACTAATACTAGGAGTTGGTTCCCTTATGGGTTCCAAACGTAATTTATCCAAAGAGATATTAGCTAACCTCCTTTCCCTGTATATCTTGAACTCTTGAAATTTTGCTGGAGGAAATCACATATGGGCCAAATGTAGAACCTCTTTAAGTATACCTTTCTGTTGGAACATGTCATCAAAAAGATCATCTTCTTTAGAAAACACCTTTATTTTGACTGCAATAGTGAAATTTTTAGCAATATCATAAGGGTCGAATGGTCTTCCTAGAAATTTGAACAATCGTAGACATGTTATGTTGTTTACTTCTTTGAATGCATGGCCTACATCAAATAGTGAAAAGGCCCCACAGGCCACAGGAAATTGTGGCCAAATAGCCTTCTTTTTGTCCTTCAAATCTTTAGTCAAACCTCCTTCTCCACAGGTTTGATAAGAAATTTCTCGTGCCATGAGTTTATCAGGAACATACAAAGGTAAGACATGAGGGGAAGCGAGACTTCCAAATACCCTAACCGTTGGGAAAAATACCGAGGGGGGTGGGGAAATCAGTATTTAGTGTAGACAATCAAATTTTTTACTTTTTCCTTTCTAAAAACCCATATGCTACTTTACTGAAGGACCTAGCATATATACGCGGATATACTTTACAGAACTCGCGTATGTCTAGAGATCTAATTATGTGTTTGAATCTTAACTCAGATCATTGCATTATTCATTCATCAGATATTTCAGAAATAGTAAACAAGTGCACACATAATAGAATAATCATCACACATATGCAACACACATGAACACTAGGATTTTTAGGTGGAAACCTAATTCGGGAGAAAACCACCGCTGCCGTCGTTTCAGCCTTTCAAAATTTATTATTAAGAAAACTTCTTACAATCATGTACTGGTGCAGACTCAAACCAGCACGCAGGCACCCACCTGCAGAAGGCTACAACCTTCTCTCGTTTACCAACCTATCCTGGAAGGGAGCTACAACCCCCTGCTCTCGTTTACCAGCCTCTCCTGGAAGGGAGCTACGACCCCCTGAACTCGTTTACCAACCTCTCCTGGAAGGGAGCTACAACCCCCTGACTGAAGGCTTCGACCCTCAGCACCACTGCAGACCACGTTTCATTAATTTTCACACTGGATCAAACAGCTTCAACACAACCCTTCACTTATCAACAATCATACCTTGCTCATTGCTTCAAACAGAACAGTGAGACCACTATAACCAGAATATCAGATATAACCCAGACTTTAGAATAGATATGCAGAAACACATTCAACCTTCAGCAACCATTAGATCAGAAATCATACGCGCTTTTATTTAATCAGATCCGCGTATATACGCACTTTTCAGAGGACGAACCCACGTATACTTCAGTGCATTTTCTAAGGAAAAACCCTAACTGCGCATACGCGCTTTTCCTTCCACAGACCCGCGTATACACGCGTTTCTCATGAAACGAACCTGCGTATAGATCTATAAAAGATAAACTTTGCAGTACTGACCAGATCTATAAACTTACCCAGATTTCTTCAATCTCTTCAACAGGATTGCGCCAGGTCTTCTTCACTTCTTTTCAGATCATCCTTGACATTCACCATTTCTAGATCTAGAGATCTTGAGCCTTCATCATGTTCATAGGTGCATCATAGACTTCAGATCTATCAATTAAGAACAAAGTTCAACCATGCAGATATAATTCAGAGTTAAGTATTCAATAAAACCCAGACCACTTTCACACCCTTTGCACAATGATTTTCTTCTCCTTATATAGGGTTACCCTTCATCAATACCATGAGTCAAAACCACATAACTTCCGATGGTATTCCTGGACAGGATCACATAGGCGAACCATCATTCAATACAATGGGTCAATACCATGGTAGTTACCCCTGGTTTTACAAATTTAGAGCACTTTTTCCCATACGCAACTTGGCACGTTATTTCCCGCGTGCATACGCTACTTCGTCTAGACAAATCCGCGTATGCCTTGAGACATACTCTTTTCATCATGTTCTGGCACATACTGACATTCCTTCCATCATTACCTTCTGTACTCATTGTAGATACATCAGATTTACATCATTTAACAAGTTCATCAAGTCAAGAACAACTTCGTCAAGTGGGTTGCCATCATCTTCATCAAGTGGTTTTCCATCAAGGACAACACTCTGCATCATATGGCCAACACTAACATATGTAAATAGTTCTTCTCCGAACCATCTTGCGACAGGGAGTATATCTACCTCTGCTTCGGGAGAAAATCTTGGAGCGTCTTTATCATATAACATTTTGTACAGGGGCAACATGATTCCATGACAAATCTTGTAAAAATACGGAGTGAACTTGGAATCCCACAATTCTTTATGATAAATATGAATGGGTAAGGGGTCTTGAGTCATCCATTTCCAACCCATTAAAGGAAACTTGGAAATATAACAAATTGGATCCATCACATATGCAGATAAGTAGAAAGGGGGATAAATTCTCTGAGAAACAATTCTTTTAGACCGGTAATTCAAAATGGTTGTGGCTAAGTTGTTAGATAATATCTTAGCCCAATCCACAATAGTAGCATTAATGGCGGCATTCAATAATGGTAGCCATTCAGATGAAAATTTATTAATGTCTAGCTTCCCAAAAAGTCTACAGAGCATAGCAGCAGCAAAGCAATACGGGGAGGTGAGAGAACCAGTACTATACATACCATGTTTATCCTTTTTTAGTGGTTCATCCCTCCTTGACCAGTCCTTGGTGCATTCTTCTAGCTCTTCATTTTCTTTAGCAAACTTCTCCATGAACTGTTTTTTATAAGTCGCCTGTGGCTCTGGTAAATGATACATGAGTCTCAAATCTTGTGGAGTGAATGAGCCAATGAGTCCTTGACCCTGAGTCTTAAATTTTCTGTTTTTGATGTCTGCGTTGTCCAGTACCCATTTAACCATGTCCGTGTATGGAAGAATTTTGGGCCTCGCCGCTATCCGGTGCAAGAACGAGCAAGCTAGCTCTGTAATAGATGCCTCAGAAGACCCATGTGAGCCTGCAGTAGCTGTAACCTCCATTATTCTGGGATTCTCTTCCTCAAGTAGACTGTACATGCCTTCCCAAGTAGTAATACCAGCATCTTTATTACAGGCGATGTCTGTATACAAGGGCGTCATTTCTTTGTCTTCAGAACTCGGAGCTTTGTCTTTCTTTCCCATAATATCCTGAATACTGCTTTGTATAGTTTTTTGTTCTTCGTTCCTACAGTTTACAAATGAGGTGAGAATAATGATAAGAAAAAGGTGACGGGAAAGCTTTTAAATGCCAAAGACATATAAAATATACCACCTTACGTGAAATGGCTCTTCGATCAGAACAAAACCATATTTCATTAATGATTGACAACTAACTCATTGATTAACATTAAAGTGCATAACCAGGCCTCGGTTTATGGAAAAAAAATTTTCGTACAATGAGCCCTAAAGATCTGCGATAAGGCGATCTGCAATTTGCTTCGCAATATCGCATATTGCAGTATCGCTATATCGCAATCTAGTGGAATTACAATATCACAACATCGCAATATCGCAGAATCGCAAAATCGCTATATCGCAATATCGCAAAATTGCTGGAGCGTAGCATATGACAAACATCCGTTAATGTGTTTTTCTGTGAAACACGATTTGCGATATGTGCCATCACATATCGGTGGTTTGAGGTTTTTCATCGTAAGTGATATTTGAGGCATGCGATGCGATAAATGTTTTTAGTGCGTAGTTTCGCATCGTGATCTCGCAATCTTAGAATTCCGCTTGTAAGGAGGTATTCATTACCTTTTTTGCGATGCGATATTTCTTTAAGGAATGATTTTATCCTACCTTATCATAAAACTTAAGCTTTTTAAGATTCTTCAAGGGGTATTCTCCTAAGTATATGATAATAAGTTTTATTGAAAAAAGGAAATACAAGCACAAATCGATTTTTAAATTTTTTGACTAAGGGCCCCCACTCATTTAGTATTAGTGATAATAATAAATAACAACGGGGGTTTTTGCTGGCCACAACAGGAACATGGGTGCCCCAAGGTGTAGACCAAGATGCCCTCAAGAAGAATGACTGAGTAGAGGAGAATTTAGATTGGGGCACATTGGGTTGAACAGTGGGAAACACGATGAACCAAGTGGAATGAGTGAACCAAACGATCATGTAAGAAAGCATATTAGTCGAGACGATGAAGATATATAGTGTAACAACTGGCATGAACGAAGTTTTTAGAGTATGGGTGTGTTGTGAGCACACTTGGGCGAGACAAAGGGGTTAGCCCGACCCTAAGGCACACAACCCATAGTGTGAATTTGACCCAAGGGCGAGTGGAAGAAATCAAAAGAGTTATGGAATGACCTTTATACACATAAAAATTTGAACAATGGAGGATAAAATACAACAACTGAACAAGAACCATTTTATCACACAAATCAAGGTCATAGAACAAGAGTGTGAAGGGAGGTGTGAAGGATGTGAAAAAGGTACAAGGGGAGATAAAGAAGGGAGGCTTGGGGCCTATGTTTATGAAATTCTGATTCAATCCTTGTGACCAGCCAAGGATGGTCCACATAGTATGCTAGCAACCCATAGGGTGTTGAGATGATTCAATAAGGTTTCAAAGAGACTAGTGGTGTCCAAAGGGAAGAACAAGATTTAGAAATTTTTGTATTGATATTTTTGGTTATGTACTCTTGTAGTTCAAGTCATTGTCTCAATGGATTGTTGTAAATTTGTATTAATAATAAAGCATAAGGCTATTGGGTTGTTTCCATAATATTTGTGCATGTGTATGTTGATATTGATGGTGAATTAATGTCTAGCATTGTTTCTCATGTTTTTATGAAAGATTAATTGAAGTAAAGAAGACAATAAGATTACTTGCACTGTATCGAAGAGTTATGATATCCTACTAGGTAAATAATTGTATAGATATTATATAAATGAACTTATTGTGAGGTGTACTCTGGGTGCAATAATTTTTTACTCCCTGAGGTAGAGGTGAAACACATTGGTGCCACATTCTTGAGGGATTGTTGTGTGCCAAAAAGAGCCTTGTAACTATAAGTTCCATTGGGGTTGTGACAAGTGGTATAAGAGTTACCACACATAAAATAATGTAATGTTTCTCTATACCACATGGAGGTCGTATCAATCTGATACATTTACTATATACAAGAGGAAAAAAAGGAGATAACACATTGTTCCTCTACCACAGGGAGGTGGTATAAGAGCATACAACTCTACACATAAGTAAAGCACATACTAGTGCAGTTTTGTTGTCATTATGATAAAAACCCTCCAAAATTTCACCTACACTTGAATTTTGGAGCCTACTTTGGATCTTGTGATTAGTTGTTTCATGGTCACTCCTTGATCGATCAGAGTCACTTGCTCACACATGCTCAATTTGCAACGAGTTCATGAATGAATTATTTTACGCAAGCTTTAAAAATCATAGCACAGTCCATCAAAGAGATTTCTATGCAATTTTCAACCCATGTCGACAGTCAATGCGCACTGTTATTGAAATTCCCTCACTTTTGGCTACGTTTGTACTTCCATTTTAGTGAGTTTTCCAAACTGTCTCTTTTTCGCACTATCGCTTTCATGTGTGTCATTTTCATGTTTTTTACTATCAATTTTTTTATTTCACTTTAATTACTATCATTTCATGCTATCTTCACTATATCATGTGTATCCTTCACCGTCGTTTTCATATCGCAAGTGTCGTTACCCCTTTTATCTTCATATAGTAAACGTAGTCTTTTCACATGTTAGCTGTCTCACAATGTGTATAATCCTATTTTTTTGGTTTCAAGGCATAATGTTTTTGTAAATGAGTTGATATAACCATGTAAAAATTCATCACACTCATTCCCAAAGTTCTAAGCACTGTCACACAAGTGTTGTCGCGGTCATCACAAAGTATATCTTTAGTGTCACCCTTATCGTAAGTCATCGCAAAGTTGTCACACGGAGGGAAGTATGTTGTCACGTGTCCTAGATGATATATTTTATTGTGTCATAAATTTTTCCAAGTGTGTGATCATAGTTAAGTCATATCACTTTTCACATCAATTTCATTGATCCCACACTTAGCCAAATTCCAGAAATTTCCCAGCAAATTTTCCTCATCTGCCCCCTTTCAACTGTGCATTGTGTAGTTCCAGCCCTCAAGCTGCAACCCTTCCTCTTGACACTACACAATGTGCAGTTCCTGCCTCCCAGGACTGTGCACTGTGTAATTCTGATGCTCAAGCCTAAACCTTGGCATCCAAAATTGTGAAATTCAACCCTCCAACCTAGCCCTAACTACACATTGTGTAGTCTCTGAGATCAAGCTCGGCTCTTGAGCTCCTGATATGTGCAATTTCATAATCAGTAGGTATTTTCTACCTCCCGGAATTGCGCAATTGGTTGAAACAATGTAAAACCCTTCATTCCAACTCACTAAGTCCTAAAACTACGTAATTTGCGCGCTTAGTCTAGCCTAAACTGCACATTGTGAAGTATCAAGGCTCAAGCCTAGCCCTTGAGCTCCTGAACTTTGCAATTAAGAAATCACCTGGGCTCTTTTACCTTCTAGAATTGCGCAATCAACCTGGCTCACTAAACTCCAAAAATGCACAATCTACTTGCCCAATCCAACATGAACTATGCATTGTGTAGTATCAAGGCTCAAGCTTCACCTGTGACTGCCTTACTTGCACAAATGTGTAGTCATTGAGCCTCTCCCTCAGCCAGCCCTTCGGTTTCTTCTCAGTCAATGGATCGTCATGTATTTTCTTATAATAGGGGTTTATCAAACTGATGTCATCTTTTCATGGGTGGATTACAGATGCAATTACTCTATTATGATATGACAAGATGATGAAGAAGTAGATGGAGCAGGAGGACATGCTAGAAGACACCTAAGGACCTGAAGATATAATATGATAATCAAGCAATAAGACGAAGGAACACCAAACTATAACAAAATATGAAATATCAAGACCACATGGAAGACTCCTTATATTCAAGTCATAAGGAGGAGGAATAAGAAGAACATAAACCATGTTTTCGAGAAGACGCAAAGAAATAAAAAATAAAGAATGGCTTGAAATTTCCATCTCATCATGTAGTCCATGTCATCAGTTTCATGTCATGTCGTGTCATGAGCCATCATGTCTCACATCATTTTGTGGAATATGTAATTCAATATTGGAGAAATATAATGTAAAGTGGAAGTCCAAGAGTAATTCATGTAATTTGATAAGTCATGTAGAAATTCAAAAGGTCAAGAGAAGTCAAACAATCATGAGGGTAGCTCAAGGGTCACAAGGGAGGTAAAGGATCACCCCATTTGTTATATATACACCCTAATGGTATGAGAAAAGGACGTTTTCACCTTGGATCCTCTTGCAAGGAACCATAGAGACAAGATAGTTATTTTGGGGAACAAGGAGTGGCTCCAACGCTCCACTATTGGAGCTAGTGGTGATTTTTGTATACATGTGCCTTGGGACTTTTAATTAATATCATAAGTCTAATGGCCAACATGTTCTTCATGCATGGGTTATGAATAATTGTAAGACTTTTCTGTGAATGTTTGTAATTCATGTTTGTTTTCCACTTGTGCTAAAGTAGTTGAACTATTTCGATTATTTTAACGCTTATCATATTGCTAATGTGTTGAAATGCTTGTTATGGATGTATCATATTTTTGGACTATTACACTGGATGTTAGACAAACCTTTCGTGTTTGTATTTGTTGCAATGACCATTACATATTTGTGGACTATTCCACTCGATATTAGACAAACCCTTCTTGTTTGCGTGTGTCTCTACTAGGGTGGTACTATCACCTCTCTCTTATGGGCTTACTTTTCTCCCTCTCCGCAATAGAAGAACCTCGACACACCTACAACTGAAAACTCACCAGGCACACTTAATCTCTTTTCGAAGGTGCACACATGTTTGTCTCTCTTGCTGACAGCTAAATCCAGGGAAAATCTATAAGAAAATATGGAAACCAGGTTGATGTTCTAGATGGGGCTCCTATTCCAAATGGTGTGAGGTCTAGTTGGGACTTCACATCGAGGAGACCCCCTTGGTTGATGAATTTCCAACACCAATCAAAAAATGGAACTAGAAGGAGGGCTATACGATAAGTTGTTCCTGTTGAGTCTGTTTGAATCTCTTATCATAAATAAATCATCCTCAAATATTACTCTCGGGGTGTTTCCCTAATTTATCCATTTACCAATTTTAAATCCCCAATGAGCCTCTTTATCACTTATATCAGTATATTTTAATGGTGAGGATGGAACGTCAATAACCGAGCACATTTCTGATTTTATTATATTTTGTGAATATTACAAAATCGATGATGAATATTTTTCTTGTGTGCTTATCTTCCTCACCCTTGAAGGTCACGTTAATGTACCAAATTTGTTATCCTCTAAGATTACAAGCAATGGTAGATTCACAATACAAACAGAAAAACCTTGTTTTAATTAAAATGCCGGAATCGAATTCCTTGCTTCTTCAAAAAGAGCGCAGCCCATACATTACTTTTTCAACACATGACAAAGGTAGAATAAAAATTCATAATGCCAAAATTTCCTTCCCTATAGGTTGATTTCGAAGCCTCAGATAATAAAGACTGAACTCTTATCAAACAACTCTGAGGTAATATAACTTAATTCATTGTAATCGGATCAATGCAGCTTTATAACATATATATATGTTCAACACAAACTTCTGACGTGATTCCACAACAAACAATCGAACTGATTTGAATGTCGAGTTGTTAATGGTTGCAGCTCCGATCCGATTTATCGGAGTTCATCAATCGGCATTTTTAGAGGTGTTCTCCTCTCAAGCGCTCCAAACTTCCAATCCGATTTATCGGAATCGGAGATTTCCAACTAAGTGTTGATAAATCTATCACCGAATTATATACTGCCGCTCTGAAGCATTCGGATCCGATGTAATTCAAAAAAATTGAACTATGAATTAACTTAATTCTGCCCAAAGAGAATTGTCAGTCTTTTAGACTATTTTTCTGTGTTAAAACACTACCTTCTGCGCTAATTTTAACACGCCCAGTTTGCCCCAATCACTGAATTTTAACACGCCCAGTTTTCCCCAATCACTGATATTCTTATAATTCAAATTTAAACTCGCCCATACTATCACAATTTCAAGCAGATTCACATGTAGCATAACTCAGACTCCATGCGCATCACACAAAGAGATAAATGAATTTTATTTATAATATTCAAAAAGAACAGAGTTCGCTCTCGGCCAGTTTCACAAGGAGAAAACCTCTGTTACTAATAACACAAATTCGAAGCACAACCCTCTCGTTTCTTTTACACACAAAAACCACACTCTGTTGCAAATATGAGCTTTCGCTCTACCAAATCACACACTATCCAAAATCCCCTTCTACGAAGAAATCTCTTCGTTTATTACAATTTCTCTATATTTTTTCCTAATTCCTCTAACAAATAGATAATAAATATTCTATTTTTAAAACTCTTAACAGATAAGATCTCCTATCATTTAACTCCCGTGCACACCTATTTAACAACCTTATCACTAAATCTAAATAAAGCAACTTCACTTATTACAATAATAACAAACTATTTATGAAATCGACTTCCACAGTAATACTAAAATTGACCATCAGTAAATGAAATTCACACCGTCAAGCCACAACATGTGAACAGATTTTTTCACATTGCTGGCTAGTTCTGATGCTCCTGCATCAGATTCCCGGGGAAGAAAAAATTTGTTCTTTAAACTTTTCAGGACTGACTCCATATTCCTGTAATTCAGCTGTTGTTAACCAACTGGAATCCTCCATTGGTCGCTCTTTCCACTTGACAAGATACTGGAAATATGTTTGTCCTCGAGTTTTCTTGGATATTCTTTGATCTAAGATGTCTTCCACTTCCTTCTTGGATGCTTTTGGTACCTGTTCCTCCCAGTCCACAGTTTGAACTTCATCACCTGTAGTGTCAGTTTGCAACTCTGTTTCTGCCTCTCTGAATGGATACAAGTCTGCAATATTAAAAATGGGGGATATTCTGATCCCTTCCGGCAACTCAATCTCATATGCATTGGCTGAAAATTTCCTTTTAATTTTACAGGGTCCTATTTTCTTCAGTTTCAGTTTATTATAAGTCTTTGTAGGAAATCTCTCTTTCCTCAAATATGCCATGACTAAATCTCCCACTTGAAACTCTTTTTCTCTTCTTTTCAGATCTTCTCTCTGCTTGTATCTCTTGTTGCTTTCCTGTAGTTTACCTTTAACCTCTTCCTGTAGCTTCTGCATTTGTTCAAAAAAATCTTCAGCACTTGCACTTCTGGCTTCTTGTTTCCCCAAGTCTCTTAGCTCATATACTCCTCTCGGATGCATTCCAAAGACAATCTGAAATGGACTCATTCCAGTGCTTCGGTTTGGTGTGTCATTGTAAGCAAATTCAGCTTGAGCTAATGCCAAATCCCACTGTTTGGGATTCTGATGTACCAAACTTCTTAATATATTCCCCAAGCTTATGTTTACAACTTCAGTTTGTCCATCCGTCTGAGGATGGTAAGCTGAACTAAAACTGAGCTTAGTTCCCAGTTTCTTCCAAAGTGTCCTCCAGAAATGCCCTACAAATTTAGTGTCTCGATCTGATACAATACTTACAGGAAAACCATGCAATCTTACAATCTCTGAAAAGAATAAATTTTCTATGTGTGTGGCATCATTAGTCTTCTTACAAGCAATAAAATGGGCCATTTTAGAAAATTTGTCTACAACAACATAAATAGAATCGTTTCCTCTCTGATTTTTTGGTAAACCCAGAACAAAGTCCATACTCACTGCATCCCATGGTCAATCTGGTATGGGCAATGGCTGATATAGACCGGTATTCTGACTCCTTCCTTTGGCATACTGACATACCCTGCATTTCTCAACAAACTTTTTAATATCAGTTTGCATTTTAGGCCAATAATAAAAAGCATTCACCTGAGCGAAAGTTTTGTCTTGTCCAAAATGGCCAGACAATCCTCCACTGTGCTTCTCTTTAATGATGTTTTCTCTCATTGAACATTTAGGAATACATAATTTGTTGCTTTTAAATAACATGCCTCCTTGAATAAGGTAATCCATCCATTGACTTCTGTTATGGCTCACCGGATTCTGCACTGTTGTGTAGATGTCTTTAAAATCCTCATCATCCTTGTACATTTCTATCATTTCATCAAAACCTACAACACCCACTTTAAATTCTTGCAAAAGAAAACTTACCCTGCTTAATGCATCCGCCACTTTATTAGACTTACCACTTTTATGCTTTATTACAAAAGTGAAACTTTGCAGAAATTCCACTCACTTGGCGTGCTTCTGATTTAGCTTTGGCTGATTATTAATAAACTGCAAAGCTTGGTTGTCTGAATATAAGATGAACTCCTTCGGCAGCAAGTAATGCCTCCATTTTATCAATGCCTGCACAATAGCGTAAAATTATTTGTCATAGGAAGAGTATTTTTTCTTTGCATCATTTAACTTCTCGCTGAAATATGCTATTGGCCTTTGCTCTTGGCTCAGCACCACACCAACTGCTTCTCCACTTGCATCATTTTCCACTTGAAAGACTTTCTCGAAATTTGGCAATGCTAGAATAGGTTTTTCTGTTATCTTCTTTTTCAGCAAATTAAAATTCCTGTCAGCTGCTTCTGTCCATCAAAATGGCTGATTGACCTCCCTGATTGTCTCAAGGATTGGTGCACAAACTTGACTAAATCCATTTATAAATTTTTGGTAGAAACTAGCAAGTCCATGGAAACTTCTTACCTCGAATACACTCCTGGGAGTAGGCCAGTTTCTGATTGCTTGTACCTTCTCTGGATCCATTTTTAAACCTTCTTTGGAAATCACAAATCCCAAGTATACTAGCTCCTCTTTCATGAAACTACATTTCTTCAAATTGATTAGTAATTTTTCCTTCTGCAGAGTTTTCAGGACTAACTTCAAATGTTCCAAATGCTCCTCTTTACTTTTGCTGAAAACTAGAATATCATCAAGGTAAACAACAACAAATTTACCTGTATATTCTTTCAGAACCTCATTCATTAGTCTCATGAATGTGTTGGGCGCATTAGTGAGCCCAAAAGGCATCACTAACCACTCATACAGTCCACTGTTGGCTTTGAAAGTTGTTTTCCATTCATCGCCTTCCCGAATTCTGATCTGATGATACCCGCTTTTCAGATCTATCTTAGTAAAGTACCTGGATCCACTTAAAAAATCCATTAAATCATCCATCCTGGGCAAAGGAAATCTATACCTGACTGTTATCTTGTTGATAGCTCTGGAATCGGTGCACATGCGCCATTCTCCTCCCTTTTTCGGACTAAGCACCGTTGGCACAGCACACGGACTCAGACTTTCTCGAATCAGCCCCTTGTCCATCAGCTCTTGAACCTGTCTTGCAACTTCTGCATTTTCCTGAGGAGTTAATCTATATGCAGCTTTATTAGGTATACTTGCTCCTAGTATTAAGTCGATATGGTGACTTATACTTCTAATCGGTGGTAATTCATTCGGCAATTCATCCACAATGATGTCCATGTAATTATTTAACACAGATTGAATTTCTTCAGGCAAATCATTTAAATTTGTGGAGGTTAAAATTACCTTTGGCCTTCCCACGATAGCGAAATGCACCTCTTCGCTTTTATCAACCTCCTGTAGCAGTTCCTTACCACTCATCAACATAATACTATTTTCAGGCAGCTCTTTATCAGCATCATTCTTCACTGGCAGCAACGTATGTTTAACTCCATCCTTTTCTATGGTGTATGTATTTCTTCTTCCATCATGAATCGCCTTTCGGTCAAATTTCCATGGTCTCCCTAATAACACGTGACATACATCCATGGGCATTATGTCACATAAAATCACATCTCTGTATGTGCCAATCTTCATTTCCACATTACACTGTTCTATCACGATGACTTGATGACCCTTCTGAAGCCAAGATACTTTATAAGGTGCAGGATGCGCTTTCCTTGTTAACCCAAGATTTTCCACCATCTCTGTAGACACAAGATTTTCAGTACTCCCGCTATCAATTATAACCTTACAACACTTACCCTTTTATTTGCATGTAGTCCTGAACAAGTTATTTCTTTGCGCAGGTTCTCCAATCTCTTTTTCTGATCTCAAAAAAGTTCTTCTGAGCAGCAATGATTCACCTTCTTCCGGTGGTTCTTCCTTCTCTACAAGTTGAGGTGGTTCCGGCTCCACCTCAGCCACATTTGCACCCCTCTGGCTTGCTGATTTGTTATGAGGACAGTCCCGC
This sequence comes from Pinus albicaulis, assembly GCA_034641835.2. Taxonomy (NCBI): domain Eukaryota; kingdom Viridiplantae; phylum Streptophyta; class Pinopsida; order Pinales; family Pinaceae; genus Pinus; species Pinus albicaulis. The sequence goes on along the minus strand of JAXQQM020076653.1, from coordinate 45,326 downwards.
GACATATGTCCCCATTCTCCACAAGTATAACACCTAACATCTCTTCCTCGCCCTCTTCCTCTGGGTGCGAATCTCCCTCTACTAGATTCACCCATCTGTGGTGATCTGCTGCTTGAACTTCCTGCTTCAAACTGATGTTGTGTTCCTCTGGATCTGGCTGATCCTCTACCTCTTGCTGAGCTCTTTCCTCTGCTTCTTTGACTCTGTTTCTGCAGTATTTTCTCCTCTGCTTTCAAACTTTCTTGATAGGCATCCTCAACAGTTTTCAAACTTAACAGGCTAATCTCATCTTGGATCTCATACCTTAGCCCATTAACATATCTGGCTACTTTCTCCAAATCATCTTCTACATGCCCTGTTCTGATGCTTAACCTGTAAAATTCTTCAGTATATTCTTTAACAGACATTCCTTTTTGCTTCAGATTTTGCATCTGCTTAAAAAGATTCAAATGATAGTCTTTAGGAAAAAACTTGGCTTTCAGTTTGCTTACCATTTTATCCCACTGCTTGATCTTAGATTTCCCCTTTCTCGTTCTTGATGTCTGTAACTCGTTCCACCAGATGGCTGCATGACCTTTCAATCTAGTGACTGCAAATTTTACCCTTTTATTTTCTTCAATCTCTTCATAATCGAAGTACTGATCTATGGATCTGATCCAATCCATGAGCTCCTCGGCATTCAGACTCCCTTCATATATAGGAATCTCCATTTTGGGTTTGCTTCCAACCTTCGCCAACATCTTCATGAATTTAACATTTTCATTCTCTTCTTCTGCTTCCACATCTTCATCAGATTCTTCTGAAGAACTTTCAGCTCCCTCATCAGGCGCTCTTCTCTGGGCTGTTTCCATTGTCTCCATTCGTTCACGCAGTCTTCGCACTTCTTCTATCAGAATTGCATTTGGTTCTGGTCTCCCTCGACCAATTCCTCTACCAACTTCTCTCCTTGGCGGCATATTTGCTGCAAACACCTATCTCTTTAGCTCCGATACCAAAATAATGTACCAAATTTCTGAGCACAATCCTCTAAGATTACAAGCAATGGAAGATTTACAATACAAACAAAAAAACCTTGTTTTAATTAAAATGCTGGAATCGAATTCCTTGCTTCTTCAAAAAGAGCGCAGCCCATACATTACTTTTTCAACACATGACAGTGTTAAAACACTTTTTTTTTTAATAAAACATTGCCGGCATACCTATCTTGCATTTGGCCGTAAATAAAAAAATCTGATACCAGCCCTCTACAGGTTGATTTAAATCCCTTGTATAATAGCACTGAACGCTTATCAAACAACTCTGAGGCAATATAATTTAATTTATTGTAATCGGATCAATGCAGTTTTATAACATATATATATGTTCAACACAAACTTCCGACGCGATTCCACAACAAACAATCGAACTGATTTGAATGCCGAGCTGTTAATCGTTGCAGCTCCGATCCGATTTATCGGAGTTCATCAATCGACCTTTTTAGAGGTGTTCTCCTCTCAAGCGCTCCAAACTTCCGATCTGATTTATCGGAATCGGAGATTTCCAACTGAGTGTTAATAAATCTATCACCGAATTATATACTGCCGCTCCGAAGCATTCGGATCCGATGTAATTCAAAAAAATTGAATTATGAATTAACTTAATTCCGCCCAAAGAGAATTGTCAGTCTTTTAGACTGTTTTTCTGTGTTAAAACACTACCTTCTGTGCTAATTTTAACACGCCCAATTTGTCCCAATCACTGAATTTTAACACGCCCAGTTTGCCCCAATCACTGATATTCTTATAATTCAAATTTAAACACGCCCATACTATCACAATTTCAAGTAGATTCACATGTAGCATAACTCAGACTCCATGCGCATCACACAAAGAGATAAACGAATTTTATTTATAATATTCAAAAAGAACAGAGTTCGCTCTCGGCCAGTTTCACAAGGAGAAAACCTCTGTTACTAATAACACAGTCCTCTCCACAAATATCTGTTTCTTTTACACACAAAAACCACACTCTGTTGCAAATATGAGCTTTCGCTCTACCAAATCACACACTATCCAAAATCCCCTTCTACGAAGAAATCTCTTCGTTTATTACAATTTCTCTATATTTTTTCCTAATTCCTCTAACAAATAGATAATAAATATTCTATTTTTAAAACTCTTAACAGATTAGCTGCCAACGGAATAAGATCTCTATCATTGTCTCATATGCCACCTATTGTAAGCATATCATTAAATCTAAATAAAATAACAATTTCACTTATTACGTAATAACAAACTATCTATGGAAATCGACTTCCACGATAATATAAAATTATTATACGATAATGAAATTCACATAGTCAAGCCACAACATGGTGATTTTCACAATGGCTAGTTCCGATATCTGCATCACGTTAATTGACGGTGCCATACCTTATCATATACTTCCATAAACTCTTTTCATGATTTCCTCCAGGCTATTTATCAAGCCTTCAGTAGTTACAATTACTGGGATGTCATAAAAGAATTAATCAACTAAGAATGAAGCCTAATGAATCAATTGATGATTTCTCTTATTGTTTCCTTCACCTTTACTATGAATTTCCTGAAGAAAATATAGTTTGGGATTTTTTTAAATAATAGTTCAATTTTTGGCACATATCTCTTTGCACAGTGAATCCAAACCACCTGATTTTTTGCTTCCCCAACTCTTGTAAACCATGAGACACCTCTAATTTCATAGGTGGAATTCACTAGTCCTTGTGTTCCTTGTCCTCCTTTTCCAGTTTCAATGAGGGTGCCTCCTTGCGATGATAATAAATTTGGGATTTCTGCTATTCAAATTCAT